>JXCR01097328.1:406192-432944 GCA_002079205.1 Phalaenopsis hybrid cultivar | reverse complement strand
GGCGAATCTCGCTCAGTGGCTTGGTCGGCTGATCCAGTCTCTGACCTTCGACTTAATTCGTCGAAGTTGTTGGTTCCTCATAGAATGATGTCAAGTTGGTGAATGTGAACGTAATAGAAACATTGTATTCTCTTGGCAGATCAATCTTATAATTGTCGTCATTCAAATTTCAAAGTATTCTGAAAAGTCCATCTGCTATGGGTTTGAGTTTTTTGAATGCATCTACTGGAAATCTTTCTTTCATCAGGCGGATCCACACTAGTTCTCCTTCTTGAAAGTCACTTTTTTTCTTTATTTTGTTTGCCTATGTATGATACTTGCAATTCTGCTTAGTGATCATCTTTCCAACCTCCTCACGAAACTTCTTAGTCTTGTGCACCTGTTCCATTGCATCCTCACTAATTTCTGATGTCGACGAGGGCAGTACTAAATAAAAAGGAGTGAGCGGGTTGCGTCTATATACAATCTCAAATGGGGTGTGTCTCGTAGTTTGACTCGGATTTGTCGTAAACAAACTCAAAGTAAGTTAAAATCATGTCCCAGTGCTTAATATTCTTCCCAACAAAGCATCTCAGCATAATTCCAAGACTCCCATTCACTAGCTCACTCTAACCATCCGTCTATAGATGGCTGCGGAATTGAATTAAAGCTAAGTGCCTAATTTTCCCCATAGTGTCCTTCAGAAGTGACTCAGAAACTAAAAATTCCAGTCTGAAATAGTAATTTTGGGTATCCTTTGCAACCTTGCAATCTCCTTGAAGTACAAATCAACGATATGTGATGCACTCAGTGTATAATGACAAGGTACGAAATATGTTATCTTCGAGAATCAATCCACCATGAATGAATCCTTGTTCCACTGTCATCGGGAGGCCCACCAGAAAATCAATGCTGACAACCTCCCACGGGTGCCTTTGGTACGTGTAATGGGGCATATAGTCTTGTGATCTGTCCCATGGTCTTTGTTACATGACAAATCTGACATTGCCTGGCATGTCACTTCAAATCTCTCACTAGTTGAGGCCAAAAAAATTGTTTTCTCGCAAGTGCGAGAGTCTGGTCATGACAAAAATGCCCTGTAAGTCCTCCACTATGACTTTCCTGAACAATGGACTCCCTCAATGAACATCTAGGAACACACAACATAATCCATTACTACCTCAAAACCCATGACTCAAGCCTATATCCCAGGGATCAACAAGCGAAGGCGGCTAAGTGTATCTACTATATGGTTCTGACTCCCCGCCTTGTGCTCAAGCACGAACTGGAACAATGCTAAGAACTCCATCCAAGTTATGTGTCAACCCTTTATTTTACTCTGCTTGTTCAACAATTTCGAGGCTTCCTGGTCCGTGAAGAATGTGAACTCCCTTATAAGTAATGACTCGAGTGCTCAAAAGTTTTCCTAATAGCATAAAACTCCTTGTCACACATCAAGTATTTCTTCCTGGACTCATTTAGCTTCTCATTGTAAAAGGAGATGGGGTGAACTCCCTGGTTTAACACTGCTCCTTTCCCTACGTCGGATGCATCACACTCTACCTCAAACAGCTTGTACAAATATGGTAATGCCAAGACTAATGCATGTGTCACCTTCTCTAGTTCATTGAAACTATTCTAGGCTGCATTTGCCTACTGAAATTTCTCTCCCTTAAAAAGCTCCGCTAGGGAGGTTATGGTACTAAAGCTTTCGATGAATTGCCTTTAAAATGATGTTATACCCAGAAACTATCTCAGCTCAGTGAAAGAATGCTGCGCGGTCAAGCTCACAATGGTCTCAACCTTTTTAGGGTCCATCTGAATGTCTGCACTAGACATGACATAACCCAAAAAAATACTTGGGATGTCATAAAGTAGCACTTCCTTGGGTGGGCATACAACTTTTCTGCTCGTATCAGCTCCAATACCGTCCTTAGATGTTGTAAGTGCTCCTCCTCGGAACGGTTGTACACCAGGATATTGTCGAAGTACATCACAAATTTCCCAATGTCAGCCTGGAACACCTAATTCATTAACTTCATAAGAGTGTTAAGCACATTTGACAATCCAAAGAGCATAATTGTCTATTCGTATAAGTCATCCCATCTTTTGAAAGAGGACTTCCACTAGTCTCCTGGTCTCATCCGGATTTAGTGGTACCCACTGCATAAGGCAATCTTATAAAAAAGGGTGGCTCCGTGCAACTGATCTAAGAGATCAATGATCTTGTTGATTGTCATACTATCGATGCACATCCACATGAACTATCCTTCTTGTGTACCATAAGAGTGAGTACAACACAAACTGGTACTCTCTCAGACCAAACCTGTCGCGCCGAGATCATGTACATATTGTTGTAACTCCTTGTACTCTACAAGTCTCAATATGTAGGTAGGCCGATTTGGCAACAGGGATCCGATCATAAGATTTATGACTTGATGAATTTCTCTTAATGGCAGTAATCCCTCTAGAAGACTATCAGCCATCACATCCTGTAAATCACATAGTAGGGGCAAGTATCTCACTCTCCTCCTCAAATCCTTTAATAGGACCAATGCCATTGCCACTGGAGCATCCTGAACTGAATGCATGAAGGTGGCCCTCGAGGCTAATGCCACCTCTATGTCGTTTACACCTCTTGCTTCTATTATAGGTAATAACATAGTGTGCTTTCCATCCTTTTTAAATAAGTATTCTTGAAGCCGTCTTGTTGAGTCTTACAGTAAAACTGCTAAAACCTCTCTCATAGAATATGGCAAGCATCCATCAGAATCATGTCACACCACACTTGCTCTTCTAACTGATTACCAATTAAGAATTTAACCAAACACTGTTGATCCAACTGTATCTCTTTTTTCCTCTTTAGTAAGGTATGGGAATAGGATTGAGAATATTTCGGTGTGGCAAATTCCACCATGGATAATTAAACTGTGTGGCTAATGCCACCTCTATGTCGTTTACAATTCTTCACCATCATCCTGAACACCACATTTTTACTGCTCCCACCATGGATAATTAAACTGTAAACTTTGACCTTCACCTTGCACTTGGTGTGAAAGATGTTGTGCCTTGGCCATGACTGATCTCTCTCCGACTCTGACTGCAAAACTCCTTGTATGACTAACATCTCTCCCTCGTCACCTTGGAGCTGAAGTTCTTCTCTAGACTATCCTTTGATTCCTCTTCATCAACTTCCTCGACAATGGCCTGATCTGCGAATAAAACAACTCGACTCGTGGGACAACTAGAGACTATCTATAGCCGTAGTATTTGAAACATCTTCTAGCGAGCACTGTACTGGATGAGCTACCTTTTTCTAGCTTCTTTCCAATCAGATGTGTCTTATCATTCTCCCGTCCTGTCTTGCCAACTCCAGAGGTACCCTTGTCAGTCACTGTAACTGTAGATGACTGTCTTACTGAGGGCCGGTATCTAAATGAGGATTGATATATGCTCTATTTCTGTTATATTTCCATTTTCAAGGTTACAATTTGAACATCCCCTAGTGACCAATATAACTGTAATTGCACAACATTGCTAAAAGCGAGCTTCATGTCTCCCCAATAACAGGCTATGGTGTGTTCATTCGGCTCGACCAATTCACACTTCATCTACAACTAGTGGAACTGTATCGTTGATTCCTCCACTAATAGGTCTTTCAGCTACATGCGGAGTCTTAAACATATCCTAATCGTAATGAGGTGAAAGGCATTTCTTCCGCATCACTTTTCACATCTTTTCCAGCTTGATAATCTTGTCACTTCTCCCTTCCCTTACCGCTACAAGTTTTTTCAACATAAGGAGGAGGTTTCTTCAACTTGATGGCTGCTAATTTTACCTATTTATCCTCCGACACTTCCTTATATTCGAAAATTCGCTCAATAGATTACAACCAGTTGATAAAGTTGCCTGGATTCATACCTCATCGAACTCTATAAATCCACCTGGACGTTGTAATCTCGATCTCCTCGAAATGTGGGCTCCTCTATCAGGTTTCTCTGATACTGAATCGCGAGGCAACGAGACTTGTATTCCTCCTCACTGACGTCTTCCCTAAAGAATGAATTCAGATCCTCGTCCCTATCTCCCTTTGACTCTCCAGATCGCGATCAAGTGTAATCTCCCTCGGGTTCCAGCATCAATCTCATCGAGCCTCTGTTAAAGCCAATAGATCTCACGTTGTATTTCTTCTCGAGTAGGTTTCGACATATATCTCCACGATGGCATGATTAAGGGTTTGGGATTGGAAGTGATGGTTGAAGATAGGAAAAAAAAATTTTGGTGGTGGGGGTAAGGTGGAAGCTAGGAAACCCTAGGACCGAATTCTGGCTCTGATAACACATGATATCAAAATTAACCCAAACAATAATAAAGGAAGCAAATATTATTAAGCAAAAGCAACAAGGGTTACAATCAAGACTAAAAAACAAACACAAAACACAACAAAACATCAATATATCCAGGTAGGGCCAAGTAGGAACATTTGGGGGGGTGGTGGATGGGCAAGAGACAGGGAAGGCTGGGTGGCTGACAGTTGTAGACAAGAAGAAGAAGAGGGCCTTGGGTGGCCAGTGGATAAAGGCAGGTGGATGGAGGTGGAAAGGAGGTTGGCTACAGGAAATAGAGATGCAGCGAGAGAGCGAATGTGGTGGCAATTCCTTAGCAAGGAAAAATGCCTGAAAACAAAATTCTGAAATTAGAAAACCAAGTCTAAACCCTAAGGCAAACAAGCATCCTATATATAATAGTAAGTAGAATANTATGTATAACTAACATCTCTCCCTCATCACCTTGGAGCTGAAGTTCTTCTCTAGACTATACTCTGACTCCTCTTCATCTACTTCCTCGACAATGGCCTGATCTGTGAATGAAACAACTCGACTCGTGGGACAACTGGAGACTATCTATAGTCGTAGTATTTGAAACATCTTCTGGAAAGCACTGTACTGGATGAGCTGCCTTTTTTCAGCTTCTTTCCAATCAGATTTGTCTTATCATTCTCCCGTCCTGTCTTGCCAACTCCAGAGGTACCCTTGTCAGTCACTGTATATGTAGGCGACAGTCTTACTGAGTATCGGTATCTAAATGAGGATTGATGTCTGCTCTATTTCTGCTATCTTTCCATTTTCAAGATTACGATTTGAAGATCCCCTAATGACCAATATAACTGTAACTACACAACATTGCTAAAAGCGAGCTTCATGTCTCCCCGATAACGGGCTATGGTGTGCTCCTTCAGCTCGACCAATTCACACTTCATCTACAACTAGTGGAACTGTATCGTGAGCTCCACTAATAGGTCTCTCAGCCACATGCGGAGTCTTAAACATATCCTAATTGTAATTAGGTGAAAGGCATTTCTTCCGCATCTCTTTTCACATCTTTTCCCGCTTGATAATCTTGTCACTTCTCTCTTCCCTTACCGCTACAAGTTTTTTCAATATAAGGAGGAGGTTTCTTTAACTTGATAGCTGCTAATTTTACCTATTTATCCTCTGACATTTCCTTATATTCGAAAATTTGCTCAATAGATTACAACCAATTGATAAAGTTGTCTGGATCCATACCTCATCAAACTCTATAAATCCACCTTGATGTTGTAATCCCTAACTCCTCGAAATGTGGGCTCCTCTATCAGGTTTCTCTGATACTGAATCCCGAAGCAACGAGGCTTGTATTCCTCCTCACTGACGTCTTCCCTAAAGAACGAATTCAGATCCTCGTCCCTATCTCCCTTTGACTCTTCAGATCGCGATCAAGTGCAATCTTTCTTGGGTTCCATCATCAATCTCCTCGAGCCTCTGTCAAAGCCAATAGATCTCACNTCCCTAAAGAACGAATTCAGATCCTCGTCCCTATCTCCCTTTGACTCTTCAGATCGCGATCAAGTGCAATCTCCCTTGGGTTCCATCATCAATCTCCTCGAGCCTCTGTCAAAGCCAATAGATCTCATGCTGTATTTCTTCTCGAGCAGGTTCCGACATGTATCAACACGATGGCATGATTAAGGGTTTGGGATTGGTTGAAGATAGGAAAAAAAAATTTTGGTGGTGGGGGTAAGGTAAAAGCTAGGAAACCTTAAGTCTGAATTCTGGCTCTGATACCACATGATTTTGAAATTAACCCAAACNCATGTATCAACACGATGGCATGATTAAGGGTTTGGGATTGGTTGAAGATAGGAAAAAAAAATTTTGGTGGTGTGGGTAAGGTAAAAGCTAGGAAACCCTAAGTCTGAATTCTGGCTCTGATACCACATGATTTTGAAATTAACCCAAACAATAATAAAGGAAGCAAATATTATTAAGCAAAGGCAACTAGGGTTAAAATCAAGACTAAAAACAAACGCAAAACACAACAAAACATCAATTTATCTAGCTAGGGCCAAGTAGGAACATTTGGGGGGGGTGTTGGATGGGCAAGACACAGGGAAGGCTAGATGGCTGACAGTTGTAGACAAGAAGAAGAAGAGGGCCTTGGGTGGCCAGTGGATAGAGGCAGGTGGATGGAGGTGGCAAGGAGGTTGACTACAGGAAATAGAGATGCAGTGAGAGAGCGGATGGGGTGGCAATTCTTTTGCAAGGAAAAATGCCTGAAAACAAAATTTTGAAATTAGAAAACCAAGACTAAACCCTAAGGCAAACAAGNGTGGCAAGGAGGTTGACTACAGGAAATAGAGATGCAGTGAGAGAGCGGATGGGGTGGCAATTCTTTTGCAAGAAAAAATGCCTGAAAATAAAATTTTGAAATTAGAAAACCAAGACTAAACCCTAAGGCAAACAAACATCCTATATATAATAGTAAGTAGAACAGGAGGGGTTGGAAGGTCAGCAATTCCCGCCTAGTGGCTTAGTCAGTTGATCCAGCCTCCCTATTGGAGCAACACCCCTTGCTGAACCAATTGAATTGATTCAGCCAAGCACCTGCATCAACAACCCGCATTTCCAAATATTTGCACACGGACTTGTCTGAGTTCGGTGTCAATTCGCTTTATGAGTCTTTAATTTTCATGAATTCCTTTTGAGCGTTGCCTAAGATGATAGCAACATCAAGGTCAAGCAAGCAATGGTAAGTCATTGTATGTCCTTGCCAAACCAATAAAGCTAACACTCAAACAAACACTGATCACGATTTAGTCAAAATACCTTCTATGAAATTTTGCATTGAACCGTTTCAATCAATAGATATTTTCCATCTAGGCTAAGCTACCTTCATCATCATTCATCATATGTCAGCTAACAACTATTTCACTATCAATATATTTTGTAAATTCAACACATGCATGCACAACCCAAAGAGCAAACCTCTAATGAAAGATCCACAACTCAAAGAACAAACCTCTAATGAAAGATCCATAACATTATAGACACCATTAAAAAAGTTACAGCATCATCACCATAATCATAATTAATTTTATCCCAACTATTGGAGACCAGTATTCTGTGTCAGTATTTTTCAAGCATTCCCGTTGAGTATTTCCAAAGAAGCTTAAACATATTGTTTGCAAATTATTATGAATAACAAGTCATTTTTCATTAGATCACTGTAACGCCCAAATTTCAAGGAACTACCTAAAGTTCGACACATTTGAAAAGTACCCCAAAATTTTCATCTCCTGAAATTTGATCAAAATAATTTTAATAAATTCTACGCAGGAAATCGATCAATTTCATATGAATTACCACGCAAGAATTGTGAACGGATTAGGAGATATAAAATTTGAAAATTAAAAATATATTTATCTTAATTACATCTTATATATATTTCATAATCCTACCATTAATCCCACGGATCCCCTATTCACAACCAATATCCACGCCTTTTATTCCAATCACGCAGTCGAATAGGGCAGTGAGCTTTGATTTTCAAATCCTGAATTCCTCCTTTCTCTCTCGATCCCTCTCCTTGTTCGGTTCACGCGACAGAAGCAAGCGAGCAGAGTTGCGACCCTTGCTACATTGCAAGTGCGTGAGCAGCTGGTCGAGTGGAGCACAAGGAGCCGTAACTTGCTGTAGAGAGCTTCGGGAACGAAATTAAAAGAAACGAATTTCTCTTCCTCACTGTTATAGACTTTTATTTCCTTCATCACATTTCCATTTTGACATCAGTCTCATTTTTCATGCAAATATCGTTTACGGTAGCCACTCAGGTGTTGTGTGCGTGTCAGTAGTGTTGAAAGTCCTTTGCAAGTCTCCATAAGGGTTCTATCACAAAATCAGAGTAGAGGAGGTGTGGTTGGAGGTGATAGAAAGAAAATTAGATGGTTTCAGACAACCGATTATGACGAGGAGTCCATTTGAGGTATGTGTTTGAAATTAATGCATGTTTTGGGTTAACACATGTTAGGAGCGAACTTTTATGAAACATTGTATTGTCTACGAGCCTCAGGTAGTCTATACGAGGTGACAAGGTGGAGAAGAGCGTGTAGGCACTCGTCCTAGGGCTGCTCCGTCAAGTGATGTGAAATAATCTTATGTTAATTTTAAAAAAATAATCTTCTATAGATTTTAATATGATTTTTATTTTATACAGATGCATTTAGATTTTCCTGCATATTATAAATAAATACCTGCAATTGAATATATGAATGCATGTTTACTTCTCTTACGATATATATGATGTTATCTTATGGAATGATATAATTGATTACGCTTATGATATTAATTGCCTGCAAATATTTATTTATTATGCTTCATGCCAATGATACATGTAATGCTATATGCTTGATACAATAACGAAGATTTAAATGTCACAAGAAATGTTAGTGTGTAGAATATTGCATGATCGCTTACAAGTACTTTATGTAAGGATATAGTATTCCCGACTCTTGCTATTTATACGGGAACAAAACTCTGGGAACCGATAGAATTAGGCAGTGGCAGAAAGTTAGAGAATCGTTGGTGTCATGGGGGTTGTTGACAACTACTATGTTGGGGGAATCTCAAACTTTATCAATAGTTTATATGTCTTTGGGGCAGGGTGACGACCCGTGATGAAAGATAATGAAAATAATTGAATCATATACATTAAGCCAGTGACATTACAATGAAATGATGTTGTTATGATTATATAAAACAAAAAACCTATGAACATCTTTATGCAGATGATTTTTATTATACTTAAAGATTTCATGATTAAAACCTACATGTTACCGTAGTCATGATTTATGCAACTGTTCGTTTTTCATGTTCTCTATTATACTAGCATGTTATGATTTTTGTATAGACATGCATAATTACATACGAGCATGCACGTTGTTTCTTTTTTATGTATAAAATCTTATATTAGCCTCTATAATTTCTCTGAGTTTGTTGTTGCTCATTCTTCGTTGCCTTCCAGGTATGGGCAATGAGCACCAGAGCGAGTAAGCAGATGTGTCTTTGTACATCTTTTACACAATAGTTTTGAGAGTTTTGTAGATATGTTTTGGGTGCGTATATTTTTTGTTATATTAGATTTAACAGTTTTGTATAGTTTTCATGTTTTGGATGATATGATTTTCATATCCTAAATATATATTTGAAATGCAATGCATGACGTAAGTTACGGCAATCTAGTTAAGACTAATACATCACCCACTGGGTCATGATTATAGAAGTCAGGACGAGTGCTGGTGAGAGTTGGTCTGACCAAATTTCCAGCTTTTGTCCCACCATCGATTGACCCAAATGGGTTAGTTGCGGTGCGACATCACACGCCCCTTGAAAGTGTGCATTTTATGTTAATAAAATAAAAATATTACAAAATTAAGAACTTAAGCATGTACAATGGGGTCAAATTCTGTCAATATTTTGAGCAAATAGGTTGTATGTCTTTTCTCTTACTTCCATTCCAATAAAAAATAATTTGTACAATCTATTTTAGGTAAATAAGATTCTGCATAATCTATTTTGCGAGAAGAGTGAACCTCAAGTCCTAAGAGATAAGTTAATGATCTCAATTTTTTCATATGAAAAGAGCCCTGAAGACGCTTCTGTAGCTGAGATATCAATTGATTGTCAAATCCTATGATGATAATATCATCAACATAGACTAATAATAAAACAATTCTCTTGTCAGTTTTGCAAAAAAATAATATTGAATCATACTGACTTTGAATAAAAGAGAAGCTTAAAAAGGTATTGCGAAACTTACAAATCAGACCCGTGAAGTCTGTTTCAAACCGTATAGAAACTGTTTGAGCTTACAAACATCATGTGAATGTCTAGAAAACAAGCCTGGAGGAAGAGTCATATAGACACCTTCTTTGAGATCCCCATGTAAGAATGCATTCTTAACATCCATCTGCTCTAAGAACTAGTCTTTAGATGCAGCAATAGATAACACCAGCCGAGCAGTTGTCATCTTAGCCACAGGTACAAATGTTTCTTCATAATCAATCCCGTATTCCTCTCAATTGTCAAGAGGTATCAATCTTGCCTTATCTGTCAAAAGAGCCATCAGATCGGATTTTAAGAGAGTAAAATCATTTACAACCAATGTGTTTAATATCTGTAGGACATGAAACAATATCCCAATTGTGATTGTCTTGAAATCCCTGAAATTCCTCTTGCATAACTTTGACCCAGCAAGTCTGTTTAGCGACCTAAAAGTAAAAGATAAGAATAGTAGTATTAGTTAAAATTACAGAATACCCATATCTATCTGGAGGACGGATATGTCGAGTTGATCGTCGACGACTTATTGGAGCAATTTCTGGATTAGGGTTTGGGGGGGGATTGAAGGTGAAGGGGGAAAACGTTGTGTGTAGACAATGTCTGGCTTGAACCGTTTATCAGCAAAAAAATTATTAAATTGTGAAACTATAACAGTATCCAGTGTCGACATATGATACTAAAAGTAATATTCATGTTCAAAGTAAATCACATTCCGAGAAATATGTCAGCGACTATTAATTGAATCATAATACAAAACATTTATGATTAGGATTGTACCTCATAAAAATACATCGTACTGACTGAACTGCCAACTTATGACATTTATGAGCAGGTAAATGAACAAAGCAAACATATTCAAAAGTATGTAGCATATGATAATTAGGATGTTTAACAAAAAATTGATAATAGGAAGAATCATATTAAAATTATTGAGATGGTAAACGATTAATGAGATAAAGTGAAATAGATAAAGCTTCAGTCCAAAATTTAGCTGAAACAGAAGATTCTATCAGTAATGTGCACACAGTATCCAATAGATGTTGATTTTTTCGTTCAGCAACTCTATTTTACTGCAGTGTACAAGGACATGAAAGTTGTGAAACAATACTTTTGTTATGGAGAAATGTTTGAAACTCAAGAGACATGCATTCACCGTCACTTTTAGGCAGACAGATTTTATGCGAGCAGAGAACTGAGTTTCAACATATGCTAAAAAGGTTTGAAATACAGTAAATACATCTGCTTTGGAACACAAAAAATAGATCCAAGAAAATCTGATTGTAATCCTCAATAAATGTCAAAAAATATCTATATTAAGCATGTGAATTAACTGGTGTAATTCCCCAAACATCACTATGAATAATGTCAAAACATTTATTGGCACGACTGTCGGAAATAAGAAAAGGTAATGTCTAACTTGTTCCATGTTTACAAACAGAACAGTCAACTACTAAACTCTTATCTGTAGAATGAAAAACACAACTTTTAAATAAATGCTTCAACACCATATCATTTGGATGACCTAATATTTTATATCAGATGACCGCCTTATTCTAAACAACTGAAGAAGCTAATGACGTATTTTGAGGAACCATAAATTGTAATGGAAACAGTCTGCTCACTTTAGGCCCTTTCACTATCAACTTCCCCAACACCTGATCCTGCACATTACAACCATCACGAGACAAATGTGCATCACAATTATGATCCACAATTTGACCAATAGAAAGTAAGTTAGTAGATAATTTAGGAGAAATCAAGGTATGTCTGAAGGAGTTAATATCACCAACTGTCGTAATTGGAATATTATTTCCATCAGCAACATGAATATATTGAGTACCAGTGTACGACCGTTGGTTATGCAATAAATCAGCTGTGTTCAGTCGTATGATTTGTGGCGCCTAAATCAACAAACCAAGGAGAAGGAACAGAAGTAATAGTTTTACCTTTCCTTTGAAGCCCGAGAGCAGAAAAGGCAGAGAGAATCATCTGTTAAACCATATCTGGTAAGACAACTGATTGATTATTGCCAGCAACTATGGATGTCGAGTCAGGATTGTGTCGGATACCGAGGCATGAAGTGCTTGTGGTTTGCAGTTTTCGGGTCGTGTAGGGTACTCCAAAATAATGTTTATTTTGCTTGCAATAATTAAAACACTTATTTTTACAATTCCATGCAATATAACCAAATTTCTTGCAGCTGTAGCACTACACTGATCCCTTCCCTTTGGTATGAGCAGCATATGTCATATTAATTATTTCTGATGATCTACCTATTGTACTAATAGCAGCTTGTGTCGCCAATCTTTGTTCTTCGCGTAGTAATTCACCAAAAATAGATATCCAAACAAGGAACCAGATCTCTATTCAGCAACCCCGCCCAAGCAATTTCAAATTCTGGTTTGAGCTTCATTAAAAACTGATCACAACGACTTTCTTCATGAATAGCCTGAAGACAAGCTAAGTTCTTCTTTGACATCTTAGCAATAGATAATGTCAGTATATTCGCTTCATAAATTTAGAAAGCCAGAATAATATTGTTCAATTGAAAGATTACCCTGACTATAATTACTCATGTCAAGTTCCAATTAAAAGCATTTCGCGGAATTATCTTGATTGTAAACGTGTTTCAAGTATTCTCACATTTTTTTAGCTGTGTCAAAGGATCGTAAATTGCTCATCATATGAGCCTCAATAGATCCCAAAATCCAGTAAACAATCCGAGCATCCTTTGCTTCCGATTGACCAAAATTTTTATCTCAGTAGGAGCTGAAAAAGACACATTAATATGGCCCCAAAGCACCTTCCCTTTTAAGAATATTCTGACCTGAAATTCTCATGCAGCATAATTCTTTCTCGTAAATCTAATAACTAAGATTTTCAGAAGACATTCTAAATAAAATTGTAGTTGATCGAAATCAATTAGAAATCAAAGAAAGCCAGAAAATCCAAAAAAATTCAAATCGTTGATCTGAATCAACCTAAAAATTGTGCACTGCCTAAAATTAGGAGAGGAGTCAGAAGCCAAAGAAAAACAAAGAGATCCTGCTTGAGACAGGATGAGAAGATCGCGGCTGTCATGATTGAAGCAGAGAGGATCGCGAGCGATTCCGGCTATCGCGATCGAAGCAGAGAGGATCACGAGTGATCGCGGCTTCGACTTGAGACGGAATGAGAAGATTGCGGTTGTCACGATCGAAGCAGAGAGGTTCGCGGCAGACCGGATCAGAGAGGTTCGCGGCAGACCGGATCCGGCTATCAGAGGAGCAGCGGGTTTCCTTGGACTTCGACAAAGGCAAACGAAGATGCTGCAGAACTCAAACAAGGACAAGAACGAGCGCTCCCGGCGAGGACCATGGAAGCAGTCGAAGATGCCGGCGAACGATAACAAAAGCTAAAGAATACCAAGGATTCAGACCAATTAAAGCACTGATACCATATCAATCTTTTGAGCAAATAGACTGAATGTCTTTTCCTTTGCTTTCATTCCAATAAATAATAGTCTGTACAATCTATTTTAAGTACATAATATTCTGTATAATCTATTTTTGGTAACTTAATTAATACATATTCTTTAAATATTCAGCTAAAAGAAAATAATCCATGCAAATATAATATTTCCTTTTTTGCAGCATTGCGAAGAAGGAAACTCTTTATTCTATCTGATTTCATTTACTATTGATGAATTCTTCCCAAAGTAATCTCAAAAAGAAGGGACCACGATTTATAAAACTCCAAACAAAAGACTTAAAGAAGAGCCAAAGAAAACATGGCACAGAAAATGGGCTGCTTTGTTGGGTTCCTGGATACAAAACAAAAAAAAAACTGCTTACAAAAAGATAACAAAACTAAGGCTGGTGCAATATTGGGTTGGTTTCTCCAATTCTATACTTCAAGAAATTAATGACATTAAAATTGTTTCCTTCACTGATAATGCCTCTCAGCTAAAACATCCATGGCTCAATGTTTCACTCGTGCAAAAGGATTGCTTTCAATTTTTGCTTGTAAGCTAGCCCAATGCTGCAATTGTTGACCAGAAGCAATAATGAGGTCTCATTTTTTCATCATGAATAACAGTCCCTATGCCAGCAAGATTGTTGTGAAGGAGAGCTCCATCAATTGGCTTTGATCTAGCCAGAAGGAAAGAGGGGCACATGAAAGGGTAAGTAACCTAGAAGGCAATGCTATTGAACAAGTTGAGCCTGAGTCTAAGTGATTCCAAGTTGGTGGCAGCCATGACTGTGGGAGTAAACGGTGGTGCTTCATAGCATTTCTAGCCTTCCAGCTCTTATAAACTTCACAGAAATAAATACGTTCTAAAGCCAGCTGAGCTTTAAGAATTGTAGTGAGAATTGTCAGAGCCTCTTCTCAATTACCTAACTGAAGCAGGTTGAGCCCCCATTTCCTTACAGCTTTGAAGATACCAATCAACACTTCGCATTTGGCCATGCCATGGGTTTGGCCCTTAATTTAAAAATTGTCCAAGGATACTAGTTATCTTCCCCAAGCTACTGTGCAGCCATTCAATAGTAGGGATAGCATTTAACAAGATTCTTTACCAAGGATGCAATATAGTTTTTGAAGCATTTTGAGGTTGTTGGGTGAAAATGTGAATTGCCTCTCATAGGTAAGAGAAGTGATGGTATTTCCTTCGATCTTGCACCCCGTGTGGAAGTCTGTGCTCGTTGCATCAAGTGGGCAACCTCATGCCCTAGCTTACTTGAACTTGGGTGCATGCTTCGTTAGCTGCAAATTAGTGTGTTCTTCATTCAGGATCTTGGTCATGCTCGTTGCTGCCTCACTCAAATTCGCTAATGTGAGTCTCTGCTTTGTCGCTTCTCATCAGCTAGCATTTTGGTGCTTCTCTCAATGCACCTCTCATTAGTGAATATGCTAAGCTGTGTCCAGTCTTGATCTGCATTGTCGATCCTACAATCCCTCATGGGGGTTTTCTTTTGGCTGACAATGTTGCCTAAAATCAGCATTTTGGACCTAACATGCTCTAGCCTACCACTATCATGGATGAGATGCCCCCACCAGTTATTCCAGTTTCGCGTTTATAACATCTTGGTTGAATCTTGCATTTTTGCATTTGTCATCATTGCATTGATTGTTTCCATCAGCTTTATAGGGTTGATTCTAATTGGCGATCATACTAACTATCTCCACTCCTAACTCAATCCCCACATCTTAGCACCAAATACCCCTCAGGTTATGGCTAAGTCTCCTATTCAAGCGTATCCTTCAGAAACTATTCAGATGATCCTTGTTATCTCTAAGACTACTACATACATAGCATTTGGGACCGTTTCTTCTGGTGCTTGCATCCATTAGTACATCGCTGATGTTGTTGCTGAGCTAAAGGCTTCATTTTATTAGTGCCCTTAGCCAATCATTTCTTTACATTTTCAACAAAATTCACATTCTCTTCAGCACAAACAGCCTTCCATTTTTCACGAAAAACTACGCTCTTCGATTAGACCATCTTATTCAATCCACCCAGTACTCATTGATATCTAGTTTTGGTAAACCATTACAAGTGGATTTTGCAACAATTTGTCTTTCTTGGATGTTTATGACAGGAATTCTAATTTTAATGGACATTGTTACTCCTCTGGAGAAGGTGTTGAATGTTTCTTATCTTATGGATATTAATACATGGTAGAAGTAGAAAGTATTCATTCTTATTTTTCATAAATTTTGTACAAAAATACAATGTTTTTCAACTCATTGAGAACCAAGGAAATCAAATATCTTGGTAAAAGAAAAGTATACAAATGATCAATCATTCCCTTTAAACATGATGGTTATAGCCCTATCGAATCAAAATAACACACAAAATTTGAAATCAATTCTTGATATTTTCATGAAATTTGAGCCTCCTAAGCCTCCCCCTACTATTAGTCGAAAAGATATGGCCTGCTCTTCATCTACTCGTATGAACATTGATCTAACCCTCATAGTATGTTAGCTCATCATCTTCCTCCTATTACTAAGATATCAATGACAATGTTACAGAAAAGTTTATTGATATAAATAGGAGTCTTCAAAATACGGATGCTTAAGTGAACAGAAGATTTCAAATCCTATTTGCTAAGCAAGGCAATAATAAGAAGTTGATTTATCACTCTCCAATATCCATCAAGTTTCAAACAAAGCACTGTATATGGGATTTATGTAGCCCTCAAAATTCAACTGAAGGATACATACTCCTAAATCATCAAGTTATCATTAATTTTTTTGTGTTTTTTTTTTCACTTTTCGTCTAGCAATTCATTGGTATTGCCTATGTTATACTCATTTCTTAGCTAGATAAAAAACTATGATTTAATTAAAAACTTTCCAGATTAACTTAGGCCTATCCATTTTATTTTCTAATCATATGACGCTAATTTTAAACCTTTAGATGGTACATTTTCTACCATTGCCATGCATGTTTACATTTATATGATATATCAATTTTCAACTACCATTTCTTCATTATCTCAACCTTAACATTTTTTTTTTTTTTGATATATTTATTCCTTAATTTATCATCCCAAGTTTTTGCCACATCTATTTTATCATTGTACTTTTTACCATGCTAGCTTGCAAATAACCTTTTATTGCCAAATACTCAAATTTACATTTTATAGGCCAACAAAACCTAAATGAGAGTTAAATACCAACAGATCCAAAAGCGCTCATCTTACAAAGTACAACTCAATGCCTTGTTGGAAAATAATGCATTTCCAAACATTTAATAGTGAAGGTAAAAAATTTTAAGTAATATTTAAAATGCATTTCTTCCTGAAAGATAAACCTTTGATGAAAGTAATAACATATAAAGTATAGAAATATAGTAAATTGAGAGCAAACTGAAAATAGGATTTGTTACAAATTCTAACAATCTTTCCCCTGACTGATTCCAGCTTATACATGTACAAACCTTGGTATCGTCAAACTTGGTAGTACTTTCAAGTTCCATTTCAGCAAAGAATGCTTCCAAGACAAATGCTACAACCTGAAACAATAGAAGTGGAATATAGCCTTTATAATTCAATATCAGGGATCCTCGCACAGAAGTGGACAAGATAATCTTTCTTAAAAAAATATGACATTGCTTCCATCTTATGAGTACTTAGCAAGGTAATATATTTAGTGCCAAAGATAGCTATGTTGCTAAGATGAATTTAGATTTTTTATAACTATGAAGATTTCTTTATTTCTGAGAAATTTGGAATTCACCCAATTTGGGTGAATTCTATTTCACAAAAATGAGTTGTTTGAGAAATTCATTTCATTGGAAAAAATACTTTGAATTTGTTTCTCTTAACCAAATATCTCAAAAGTTAAAGCCACCACCACTGGTGAGCCTGAAGCTAATTTGCCATGATACATCAAAAAAACACAAATTAGAATTTCAATGATCAATATTGAGGGCAGTAAAAAACAAGATAACATCAGAAGAAATCAAGCAGCTTACAGAAAAATATGTGAAGATATGATCACTAATAAAAAAAGATGTGGTTTTCAAATAATGAAAGGTTCATCCCTTTCAAGAGAGATGCTAAAGAAAAATGAGGAGGAAAAATAGAACAGCCTTAAATCTGTTGAGTGGTTGGTGGTAAAACAAAAGCAAATTGGAAGAAAGCTGTGCTTTACATCAGCCCATGTTCCTCTTATGTGATGATCAAACATTTAAATGGAAGAAATATGATACGCCATCCACAGCATTTCCTGATGTATTTGTTCAACATTGCCAGGGTAGTTTGACTAAGATTTCTAACACATGAGCTATAAAAAAGATTCAAAAGACATGAAGAGAGAAATAAATCATTTTCCAAAGACAAGAAACCTAAATACTTCAACATTATCATGTTTTCATTGAGCAAATGCACAGATAAATTAATTACAAAAGCACAGGCGCCATGTTTATCAGGAACTTACCAAATTCAGAAGCAGTAAAACGGTTATGAGATAGAAACTGACAAAATAGACAAGGGTCCACGAACTTCCTGTCAAATCCTTGTAGCTCTAGAAATGATAGAAAAAAGAAAAATCACTGAAATTTTCCAGAACTTGAGCCAAAAAAAAAAATTAGTACCCATGAAATTCACATACCAATAAACTGCAAATCCCCAAAATACATATTCGCAAATAAATATATATAGAACAATTATATCACAGACAAAAAATAATTAAGTTTCACTGAATTCATACCTGCATCCATACTTGCCAGTTACCCATGACTAACAAATTGAAAAGTGTAACCATTCCATTGGGGTAATCGTTGAAGTTGAAAAGCAAATAGCTAAACCAATTAAGAATAACAACCAATTCCAAAAAAATTATTTGTGATTTATTTTGTTTGAAAAACGAAACAGGCACATAAAAAGGATACTCATCCTCAAAGAGATCAGTAGTTTCCAGTTTAGCATTTCCGGCATTTACAAGTCCACCAAATAGCTATCAAGCAAATTAGAAATTAGTTTAAGACACTCAAATCGAAAGTGAAAAAAAAAATGAAAATGTGATTAGTTGCGGCCAAAACATTACAGCAAATAAATAATCATGATGAAAAAGTTGTTTTCTTTCATATACAAAAAAAAAAATTCATAGATTGTATAAAGATGATGAGGTGGTGGTGGGATCTCAATCATAATGATGATAAATTTGTAAGTATAAAAAAAATTAAATGGCATCAGAATTCCGAGATAATGTATGGCATTTTAGTAGGCTGAGAAAAGAAAGAAAGACTAAGTGCATATTTCTAGTCAACCCACAAAGAAACTAAGGGAAGGAGCACATATCCTTCCCTTTTTGCCAAATAGAAAGTCATTTTTTTTATCATTTCTATATCCTCATTTCTGCTTTCTTTATAGCACGGCCACAATATTTCCTACATACTGTAGATTAAAATGGAACTTGTTTTATAATATACTCCATTTTTTGCATTCCTCAAAATACATCTAAACTATCCTTTATAAAATTCTAAATTTTATTCCGATCAAATTGAAATAAAAAAGTATATATGAATTATTAAAACATTTAATTTTATAGAATGATTCACTATATGCTTAATAAATTTACTGTTTATAGCATTTTAGAGGGAGGGGATTGACATTGACTAAATTATATTAAATTTATAGGCATATACTTATATCACCTTAAACCGTTTATCCCTTCAGTATCATCTCCCATTACTAGCTATTTCCTAGACACTGTAGCAGTAGATTGGATGCGTCTTACTTCAAATTCTTCACTCATATTTAAAAAATTATATGGTTAGAATTATTAATTGATCAACATCACAAATAATTGGCATCAAGACTTTCAATTTCAATCCCTTACTAGTTCATAACTTAGTTATCTCAATCCCTAAGCTTACCTACACATTATAATCAATCGAGAAATTTTCCAAAAATATAAATTGTATTACAAATTATTTTTCCTCTCGTTGTGAATTCAACAATAGGTTTCCAGAAGAGTAATAGGCAAGCTTAAAGAAAAATGTTAGCCTTCACCTCCCAAATTAAAAAAGGAATGCTAAATGACAAAAAAAATGCTTGATATATATGTATCTTCCTCCAATGAAAACTAATCGTTTTTAATCACCACAAATCATGAAGCATTTTAGTGTAAGACTTTTCAATTACTCAATGTACTCTAATTCTAATCTAGTCATCCTCATAAAACCTCCCAACCTTTTGCAACTTACTGGAGTCCATCTCATGCAAATATATTGAGTACAGTGGCTATGGAGTAGGTTGCCAACAGAGCGGCAAAGCAACAGCATATAAGAGGCAGCCGACAAAACAGTGGCTAAAGGAAAGCAGTTAAAACCATACGGGTTCCAGTAGCCAAATAGTGGCAAAGTAATAGCCGAACTAGAAAAGTAATAGCCGAACTAGAAAACGGCTACCGGAAAATTCTGGAACAAGGAAAAATGGATGGTTGCTATTGGTTCCCCGTATGTTGCTGCTTGGAAACAAAAGGAAACCTGCTGATTGTATAACCAGAAAAAACGGTAGCAGGAAAACAGCAGCAGGACCAGGGAAAAACTGCAGTAGAAAAATCAGAAGAGAAAACCACCGGCTATCGGAACAGGAAAGGAAGTAGGCGGCTAGGTGGCGGCTGCTGGAACCGGTAGAGGAGGCCAGCGGTTGCTAGATCTAGGGTTAGGCTCTGATACCATATGGAGATTTGGAGTAGAGCAACATAGTTCTCATTGATACAAAGAGGGGCATTTAAATGCTTACAATGGACTCAAATAAGAAAGGAAAAATGAAAACAATCAAAGAAATAAAATCAAAATAACGATAAAAAAGAAACTACATAATGCATAATAAAAGTAATTAATAAATAATAACAGCTATGGAAAGCCAATAAATCCACTAAATCTAATAGTAATTGATGTATAACTAAAGTGCATTTTGTTCAACGTGTCCACAAGTTGTCAAAACAAAAAAAAAAGCATGCAAGTTATAAGCTTTTGTTTAAATTAAAGAGATATTAAGGAAATGAAATGAAATCCTAATATTTTATCGCTTGTTTACGTTTTCTGTGTTTCTCTTCTTATATGAGACTTTCTTTTCCTTTTCTTTTTTTTCTTTTTTCCTTTTTTTTTTTTTTTGGCTTAAAATCTTTTTACTTCTAAGTTGTGAGCATGTTAAAGAAGAGCTTCCAAGGGTGCAAACACATGCACATTTCAACCATATTAGGATTTTATACAAACTAACCGAACAAAAAAAAAGCACTGAATCAATTTCAGTATAGGAATGTGCAGCTTTCTTTGTGCATAAACAGCAACATTTAACTTCTGTTATGCGCAAAGAGCAACATTTCAAGTTGGATTGGCGTTTTTTATCACTTATGGAATATTTTCATGTAGTTCTCTTGTGTAATGAAAATTAAATAGTTTTTGCTTCTTTTGTATTGATGTAGCTTAGTTTGCTTATTCCCTGTAAAGTGATGCTATAAATATTGGTACGAAAATACTTCTGGATGAAGCTAAATTCTACCAGTTGATGAATTTAGTTTAATTTGCTAAGTTGATGTTTATTTATGATGAACTCATGATATTTGAGGCCTCCATAGATCATCTGGCTCGCTATCTTATCTTCTACTTGTTTTTTGTTGTTTGATTTGGAAGAAAAAGGTAAGCATAAGAAAGGTTCATGTAAGCAACATTTAGCCATGACAGCTCTTAAGTTTCAAGGATGATACGTGGGCATTTGCATGCAAACCAACCAATTCCTATGTATTTACATATGCAACACCTAAACTTTAACTTTACATCCATACTGCATAAATTTTTCATATCACATCAAAAATACCAACATTTTTACTAGTAAGAAGGGAAATACCTTTTTTCATGCATAGGTAAGGTGGCATGTTTAGTGTGCTTGCAGGCATTTTTATTCTCCATTTTGTGAAATGAATATACGAGGAACCTTAATTAAGGAAAAAACACCATTAGTATTGAATTTCTAGAATATATCTGTTCTTTTCTCTCACTGAATGGACTTGCTTTTGTTGGACAAGTCAATTTCATAGAATGCTGACAAAATGTTGCTCTTATTGCAGGTTTGTTCATTATAATTAGTTTTGTTTTGGCAATCTAGGCTTTGATGCTTGGAAGAATCTTCATATGCATTACTTTGTTTGAATTTGGCATATAGATGATCTTGGTGCAGAGGCCTAGTTATTGACTGCATGATAGAAATATTATTTTGGTGTTTTTTCTTTTTCTTTAGCTCGTAATATTGTTTGAAGATGCGAAAGAGGTTTGCATGCTTTGTTACACAGTACCTTTGACCTTTTTGGCAGCAGAATAATAAAGTTACATTTTAGAATATTGTTTTAATCTTCTTTCTTTTAAATGTGCACTTACCAGCGTCTCTAATCCACCTGATCCTTTTCTCTGCTTTTTTGAGATTATGACCATTGTAAACGATATGAATCTGAGCATATCTCTTCAAAATGATTATTTATGATTTTGCTTCTCTGATTACATAACTTGTCGCTTAAACGAAACGTTGACTTCCTTTTCATTCGGCATGTTTCAACAATTGAATGTGGTGAGATTCATTTGCAATTTTATATATCTTATGAACTTTGTTATTTGTGTTGGATCAACACTAATTTTTTTGACTTATTTCTTTCTTTTCCCTCACTAGATATGTTCTCACTAATAATTTACAAGACTAGATTACGAAAATGAACAAGTTCTAAAGGGATGAAGCATTGACAAAGATATTGTGATTGCACCTTTTTATGCATTATTTTCACAACTTAAAAAAGGTGTTAATGCTTGCAGAAATTTCTATAAGTGTCTCAGAAATCGATCGAACGAAGATCATAAATATTCTCAGTCGGTGGATGAACGACGCAATGCAACATTAGAACGACGTGTGAAAAAGGAAATGTGCCTAAAGTTACGATTAAGAAAAATCTTGAAGACTTGAAATTTCTTATGAAGAACTTGCTCTTATTAGATTTCGTGGTCAAAGCATTTATGTTATTGCTGTTAGCGTTGTCTTTTTTTGAAAGTGTTAATGTAACTTGAAATACAAACTGTACCAACGTAGGATTTATTAGTAACAGAACTCGTAGGTCCAATTGTGGTGCAGCTTATGTTAAAGGAATTATAACTCATCTTTGTGTGACTATTTTTTGCCGCAAAAATTCCGATTTATGTTCTCCTTACTTCAATGAACTACTATATGTTGTCATATATGTCATGAAAAAAGTGTTGTGAGTGATAGTACTTGACTCACAATCATTGGCCTTATTCCAAATATGTCTATTTTAATAATTATCTTTTTTAATTTTACTCAAGAGAATAACTTTTAGAAAAATGCAATTTCTAAAATCTAGTCTTCTCTTTATACTATAATTTAACTTTGATTTACTTTTGCATTTTTGTTTGTTTAGATAATACAATTAAATATGAGAATTACATACATCAAAAATACCTATGAATTCTATATAATATATATAAACAGGTATTTCAGTTTGTCCACAGGCAACACTTTCAAGACTGTATTTTTCAAACAAACTTACTGCTTCTGAAACATAAGCTTTTGAATAGCAGATTTTTCACAACTTTTAAGTTGAGCTTTCGTACAATCACAATCAAAACAAACGTACCCTAAAGTTACCCTTGTCAAAAGAACATAGAGTTATTAGGATATCGACAAAAAGTCAAATTTGAAAATTTCCTTCAATTTTCTCCTCTTGCAAAACTTTTCAGAAATTTGAAAATTTCCTTCAATTTTCTCCTCTTGCAAAACTTTTCAGCATAACTTTTTTTAATTTTTCAAAGCACAGCCTAAGCTGGGGCTTCCAAAATTTCTATCACAGGCCCTTCTATTAGATTCTTATATTGATCCTCCCAATTGTTTGGGGGAAGGCCTCCCCTCATCAA
The DNA here is from genome assembly GCA_002079205.1 of Phalaenopsis hybrid cultivar. Lineage (NCBI taxonomy): Eukaryota > Viridiplantae > Streptophyta > Magnoliopsida > Asparagales > Orchidaceae > Phalaenopsis > Phalaenopsis hybrid cultivar. The sequence continues at coordinate 409,397 of JXCR01097328.1, read as the reverse complement.
ATCAAATTTGCTCACAAAACTGTGAGCCAAGATCATTGACTGGTATTTTCCCTTCTATTACCCTTTAGTGTTAATTTCTTCAATTGTCGATATTACCACAAAGAATACTCTACAAGTTCTTCAATGACAGAGTTTCTTCTAATTTCTGAACATAATGAGAATCAGTTTCTACAACTGGATTCTGGTTCTGATTGGAGCATCAGAATACTGACTCTTTCAAAGATAAGAGATTCTATATTTTTTATACTAAAAAGACATAAATTAGAAGAGCATCTGTCATCACTCTCAAATATTCACTACACTTCAAGCTAGGTAACCCAAATGCTTTTGTATTATCCCGTTGTATTTCTTTGTTAACTAAGGCATTTCTATTAACCGCCCTTATTATACTTCTCTCTTTACCAGGTAAATAAAAGTTTGTAGGTATGTATGTATCTATATGTATGTATTAGTATGTATCTGCAAGTATGTATGTATCTATATATATATACACAATGGGTAGTCGGTGTGCAGCTCTGCTAGGGTTTTCGCTTGATGGCGATTCCCGCTTTGAATCTTTCGCCTTTTCACTCCATCGGCTTCATTGTTTTCCACAACGAACGGTTTCCTCGTGCTCGATGACAAACACCTTCGCACCCAGCCTTCTCCTTTTCCGATTGCCTCATCGGTGTTTGCAGACAACTCGCACGACGTCGTCTTCTTGCTTGACGCGTCGTCATCGTCTCGCAGTTTCGTCGGCGTTTGTAGACAGCTCGCACGACGTCGTCGTCTTTCATTCCTGATACGAGGTTTGGTTACGTTATTTGCAGTCCTCGGACGTCGTCTTCTTCCTTGGGTCGTAGAATGACGCGGCTCGCCACGCCGCTCCAAACTCAGGTCGTGGTCATCTTGCCTGGTGGAGACGGACTCGATGCTCTGTTCTTATGCCACTGCACTTGTCAGCGACAATCCTACTCGTGCCCCTATTTCAGGTTCTTATGCCCCTATTTGCTATTGGTAAGTCCTTCATTATTCCGCAATCTTTCCACGTGGCTCTTGAAGGTGGTGGTGATCACACGTTCATTAAAAGACTTGGTAAAAAAAATGGGAAACATGCTTTTTTTCTCTCGGAGATTGAAACCAGTACATTTGCGTCTTCTTGGCATTTTGCTCTAGTGGGAAAATTCTTTTATGGTCACCCTAAACTTGAGATCATTCGGAAAGATTTTGATGCTATGAAGCTATCGGGTAGATGGAATATTGACTTACTTAACGGCAGAAATATACTTATTCAGTTATCTCACGATGCGGATTACACTCGTATTTTTTCTCGAAAGGTAATAAAGATTAACAACCATTTTATGAAAATCCTGAAGTGGACTGTCCACTTTGATCCAAAAGCGGAGTCCTCTATCATTCCTGTTTGGATAAAATTTTCGGGGTTAAAACTACACATGTTCAACTTTAAAATTCTTGACTTCTTAGCAGCCGCTTACGGTAAGTCTCTCAAGGTTGATAGTCTTACGCTTGTTGTTGTCAGACCGTCTATGGCTTGTGTGTTAGTTGAGAGAAATATCACCCAACTAACTCCGGATGAGGTATGGATTGGATCCACTTACAATGAATATTGGCAAAATGTATAAATAGAACCACACCCTCATTGCTCTCATTGTAGTATTTTTGGGCACAGTTCTACTATTTGCTATCGTTTGCATCTTCATTTAAGGCTGGATATTGCTAAAGATCAGCAACCTATTCAAAAATCTATTCGTACTGAATTGGAGGTGGACGTCTTGCCACCTACCATCCTTGCTGAGGAGGTGCAACCCATCCCATCTATTCAATCCTTTGTTGTCTCAAATGAAGTACGTCATACCCAAATTATTCTACCCCCGGATGCTCATGCTTTTAAACAATCTATTCCAGTAGGTAGATTGGAGCATGATACTCTGGAGTCTCATGAAACATCTCCTCATACTACTAGTACTGATCCAAATGTATCTATACCACTCATTGTTATTGAAGAAGACTCGCTTGCATGCCAAGACACATAAGAGTGCTCTTTTGATCCAAAAAAAGACCAGTCGATACAACAAGTAGATGCTTCCAATGTTCAACAACCTACACATGTTCGACATACTTTAGACCAATCTTTGGAAGAGGAATGACATGTCTATTCTAGGAGGAAGAAGAATGGAGGCCGACTCGAACTCAGAAACTTGTTGGACGATACATTGGTTACCACTGGCAATGACATTCATCTTACTAATTTATTAGCTCTCCTTTCCTAGAACTAGAGACCGAGTCAAGACAAAATTAGTTCACTCTCTAGCTACTTGATACTACGTATTTTGACACTTTTGGGTTTTGGGCTCTCATGTATTTTTCTGTATTTTCTTTTTTTTCTGGAACCATTTGCATGTGGTGTTTATAGTGCGGGCAGGGTGTCATGCTTAGGCCCTTTCAAAAGAAGGCAGCACGCGGTCACTGCCCCTTCTTCTACTGGAGTGGACATACTACCCTCTCAGGCTCTACCTATCGTGGAGGGTGCTCAAGCTCCCCTTTATGAGGTGATTGAAGATAGGGATGAAGCGAACATTCGCATTCAGATGACGGAAAAGGTGTCTCCTGATACTAATGAGGAAGATTTAGTGTCAAACACAAACCATCTTACTGCTATTAATCAGTTGGTAGAACTACCTGTTGAGAGGGCAGGTGTTTCCCATGTTTTGGAAGACTGTCCTACACAAACTCAGGAACTCATCGCTGCAACTGTCTTTCTTTCTACGGATCAGACTGAACAGTCTTCAGAAGAAAAATGGCAAGTTTACACTTCTCGGGTCTTCAGAAGAAAAATTGCAAGTTTACACCTCTCGGTGGAGGAAGAAGGCTGGGGACACTATTCAGCTTGGAAACTTAATAGATGATAACTTGGTCACTCCTGACAATAGAACGACACTTCAGAGCTTGCCATCTAGATCTGCTCCAAAAAACCAGAGGAAGAGGCAGGTCTAAATTATCTCGTCCATAGACACTTGTTTCGCATGTTTTCTTTTTTTGAGTCTTTTGTATCTTTTTGTGAGGATATTTTTGTACCGTGTATCGTATGAGTAGGGCATCATCTATTGGGGCCCCTTTATAACACTTTTTTTGTATTATTTTTTATTTCAATATAATCAACCCTAGAGCTTTCATAATATACAAATATATATATATATATATATAT
>JXCR01097328.1:388025-400614 GCA_002079205.1 Phalaenopsis hybrid cultivar | reverse complement strand
TTCGCTGCCTCTTCTTCGGCGTCTTCGCACCTCATTTTTGTTTCACACCTTTTTTCTATTTCGTCTGGCTGGGTCTCGTGATCTGGGGTGCAGCCTTCCCGCTCGCGAGCTTTCCTGGTTCGGGAGTTCTCGGCTTTCTCTATGGTGGGACTCTCTGTGGCCTCCCGTCTCGCGGGTGCCTCTGCTGCTGTCTTTCAGTCTCGTGAGTTCTGCAGCTCCCTTCTTGCGAACCCGTCTCGCAAGCAGCTCTCGCGGCTCCTTCCCATCTCGGCTCTGCGGCTCCTCTGCAGTGCAGCTCCCGATGTTCTCCTTTTTTGCTTCTTCGGTCTATACTTCCCGTCTCGCTCTACGGCTCCTCTACAGTGCGGCTCCCGGTATTCTCCTTTTCAACTTCTTTACGCCACTTTTCCCTGTTTTCTTCTTAACGCCGCACCTTTATTTTGAGGATGGCTTCAGACAGATCGTATGCAGTTGCTCTCACGGGTGTCCACGCCTCAAGTGCACCTAAATCGTGTTCTTTCTCTCCTTCGTTTGAATGGAAGGAGGACATCAAGAAACCTGGTAGGAAGAATAGGAAAGGTATTCAACTTGTTTCCTCCTGTCATCTGAATTTGGTTGGGAAATTTCTATATGGTCATCCCAAAATGGAGCTTATTCGCAAGGAATTTGAACTTATGCACCTCGTTAGGGAGTGAAAAATTGGACTATTAGATGGGAGACACATTGTTACTCAAATTCATAATGAAGAAGATTACACACGAATCTGGATTGATAACAGAGCAATAAAAATTCTAAAATTGTCTGTGGATTTTGGCCCACAGACGGAACCGCCAATCATTCCGGTTTGGATTCTTCTTCCGGATCTGAAATTTCATTTTTTTCCTCAAAAAGTGTTGTATTATATTGTCTCAGCTTATGGTAAGTCACTCAAGCGGACATTCCTACTTTTAATTTTTCTCGTCCATCTGAAGCTAGAGTACTTGTTGAAAGCGACATTATTTCTTTCGCTTCTGAGGAAATTTGATTGGGCACACAACATCATGGATATTGCCAGAAGGTAGAGATTGAGCATTTTCCTTCGCATTGTTCGAACTGTCGTATGTTCGACCTCTTCATTTCTCAATGTCATCATCTACATCCCTACCTCAAACCAAAAAAATAAAGTGCTCCGCTAGAGGCAGTGATTTCAACTCCTTCTGATCAGCTCCAATTTATTGACACTATTGATTATCAAAAGGATACACCTGAAGATGTCACTATTCCCGCAGGCAATATATCAACCATTCAATCTCCACACGTTGTTGTAGCTCCCCCTTCTTTGAAACCTCTTATCGTGGAGGCGAGGGAGATTCTTCAGACTCCGTCTGCCCTAGAACCTATCACTGATATTACAGGTGAAAATACTTCTGTTGCTTCACTACTGCCTCATCAGGTCCAGAAAGATGTCAATGCTACACAAACTCAGGGGGATCATGATGTGCAACGTCCTACACCTACCTGGCCACCTTTGCACCAATCCATTGATCAATTGAGTCAATTTTCGAATGAGGAATGGCAGGTCTACACATCCAGGAGGAGAAAGAAGAAGAATGGAGACATACTTGATCTCTGAAATCTAATGGATGATACTTTAGTTACTTCGGGAAATGGTACGCACCTTACCAATTTGTTAGCTGGCTCCCTTCCGAGAACTAGAGGCAGAGGAATAACTAAAGTGAGACGTCCCTAGCACCTTTGCGCCTTCTAGTGGATTTTTGGTTTTTTATCTTTATATATCTTTGCTTCTTTGGGTTTTTGTGTGTTGTATTTTGTGAGTTAGGTCTTCTTTTAGGTCATCTCATACAACCTATCTGTACCTTTTCTTCTTTAATATATTAGGCCTTGGGCTTTTTTAAAAAAATATATATTTCCGGCTTTTAGGAAGCACAAAATTCTGCACTCACAACTCATGCCAGCGGGCTCGGCTAGCCTTTCTGTTGCTCTTCCATTTGCTGGAAAGACTGCAAGCCACACAATATTCTAGTTCAGCAATCCACATCCTCCTGCATTAGATAAGCGATCAACACGCTCCTGCATTTCAAATGCAGTCTGCCAACCGCCATTTTCTAGTGTGGAGTAAATTTTGAATTCATTTTATTTGATTAGGTTGATTTCATTCCTATTTTTCTTTTCTTTATTTGCTATGTTTCACCTATAAGTGTTAAATCTAGCCAACCTATTGAAATTATTAAAAAAAAATTTCTTCCATCATATTTTCCAACATAGATCTCATCAAGCAGAATATTCAGATTTTATACGGCATTCATCCGGAACATCATTTTTGGTATAAAGCAAACTGATAACATGAATCCCCAAAATTTCAAACTTATTAATCCTTGAGATCCACAATGACATGATAATTCTAGAAGCTAATTTCAACATTGTAAAGCTGTAATTGTGAGTAAAATCAGTACCTGTACACCAGCAGAGCAATATATACAAAGCACACAAAAAATGATGCCAAGATATGGCATCAAACTAGGAATAAGAGTTAAGAATGTTGCAACAAATCCTCTGTATTGTCGGACATTCAACAAGAGCCTTATTAGACGCAGCATCCTTGCTATTAGAAGATAGCGAATCCTGTCACAAACAAAGAACTGAATTGAGCCGTCTCTTGATGTATTCAAGGAAAAAAATGCTTTTGAGATACTGTAAACAGGTGAAGCAACAATCCTTTTCAAGAGAATACTATTTTTTCATAAGTAGTTCTTAACAAATAGACTAAACCTTTTCAAAAGCTGTTATATCAAATGTCATTAGTAATCTAGACACACAATTACGGAACCATTTCATGGATTGAGAATACAAAAGATTTTATGGAAGCAAACTGTTTTACATTCATTTCACAAAAAGCAAAAATATTTTAGAACCTAGTAATTTTACAATATCAAACTCATCTAGCACAGTGTAAGATAACAAAATTTTATCCATAGATCCAAGTCAGAATATCGAGGAGTAGGTTTAATAAAAATCATTTTAAATAAAGAATGACTATCAAGCACAAAAAATGGCTAGAAATAGTGCTTGCCTTTTTGCCACAATTGGCAGTGAGGCCAACAAAAGGCATCATATAAAAAAGAATACAAAACAATGTCATCAGCCATGTGTTGCTGCCAAACATAGAAAACTGATTTATGATAACCATATGCTTTTTTAGAATTGGCCTATAAACAAGCGCAATTCAACAAGGTGAACTTATATTAATGGTATGTAAAATTATGCACAGTTGCATTCATTGCAGATTGCTGGTGAGTATAATTTAGAGGTATTACAAGAAAAAAAGGAAAAAGCAAAACAGAATGAAGCCATTGAAATGAATAACCTCACCATTCACCATTTGAAAGAAAGGGAAGCTGAGATGAAAAGAAAAAGGTCGTGGCCTCTCCAATGACTGAAAAAAAAAACACATGTAGAGAAATCACCATACAACTCAACTGCATTTTCTCTGACATGCGTAACTAAAAAGCCAGCACTTTAAAAAAACAAAGCAGAATATGAGTAGATAAACTGCTCGAAGCACAGACTTATAGAACACTATCATGAAAAAACTGCAAACCTTTCCAACCAATCTACAAAACTTACACACACAACTCAACAAGATGGGAAATATCATTCCTTACAACTCTAAAAAGACTTTTGAGCATCAAATATTAGTAAACTGAAATAATCATGTACTCAATGTGGAATAGTTCGAAACTTCTAAGATGTTCACTATTGCATATCTATGATTAGAGTCACAAACTAAGAAGAAGAATACTTACAGTAGCCAGAAAAATCTACATTGTATCCATGCTAACACAATACCAAATATATCAAATATTACATTTCTTGAATTTGACGTAAATTAAAAATTAAAAATTAAAAGATAACCATGATGCACATTATATATATTACCAATAATCTTTCATTGAGGCTAGAATAAAACGCCACATAAGCTATTGTATGGCCTCTAATTATCCCCACTCGGCTCTAACATATCTAGGTGACTTAAGAATGATTTCTTACAATATACATTGAATAGTAGAGAGGACATTACCCGAAGATCTGATCTCATAAATAACTTTATTATATGGTTTGAGATTTCTCATATCCATAAGCCTTTATATTAGATTAAAAGCTCTCGATCATTAGATAACCCTTTAAATTAAGCCTAGTATATAACTTAACAAATGCTGGAATTAGTAGAATTTATACAAGTCAAAAGGAAATATAATATCACTATTATCCAAGAGCGGAGGGAAGAGGAAGAAGTTGGTCATTAGAAGAGATGGTTAGGTTGAAGCAGAGTCACTAGAGTTGTGGTGGAGTTATATGGAGATAAGACGCGAGCAGGTGAGAAGGTTGCCGAGTTGGGGTTGATCACTGATGCTTGTAGAAGTAGGGCAAGCGGGCTGGATTAGGGAAGTTCAAGGGTGGGGTTGTTGGGCAATGAGTTTGCTACCAAAGAGAGACATTAGTGCTAAAGGCAAGAATTGTGGACGAAGTGAGAAAGCGAGCAAGTTGTTTGGGGTACAATTCAAGATATAAAAAGCAAGCAAGTGGGGGGCTTTAAATTGCACCGCATCACTTATAGACTAGAGTAAATGACGAGGGATAGCAGGTAAGAGATTAGACATGCCAAAAAAGGTTGTGATATGAGAGTTAACCCAAACCATAATCAAAAAAGAAATATTATTGTTAAAATTCAAAGGAAATACAAACAAAATAAAAACTAGAAAGAAAACACAACACAATTCAACTCTTCGGCTAGGTCGAGGATAGACGGTCAGTAGAAAGTTGTGAGAGGGCTGGGATGGTAGGCGGCCAGCTGGAGCGGTGTAGGTGGGGTTGCAATCAAGATAGCGAGAAGGGGAGTAGTTTGCAAGATAGGCAAGAAGGTGTAGGTTTGCGGTAATAAGGGTTGTTGTGAGTAGTTTTGTGAGTGGAGCAGTTAGAGGGGAAGGAAAAGTATAGGCTTTGGGGTTTGGCAAATGTGTTGAATGTAAGTAAGGTGCAGGGAAGATTGCGGAAGGGAATTGGAAAGGATAAATATCCTCGCGGGATTAAGCTACAACCAAAATGCCACTCGAAACAGTGAAGACGGTCAACACCTTGTACGAGTTACAGCCGGAGTACCATCTCGCCTTCGGATATAACCCTAGACGAGAAAATAGTCGCCGACAGCAAGCTGGACAAAATTTTCAAACGTCAAAAACTAAACTATAAAACCAAATAACAACAAATTTATAAAAAACTAAGATATCTTTGAGTGGGTGGAAAAGGAGATGACAACCCTCCAAACTCTAATTAGGGCTGGTCGATTCAACCTCCTCGCTGAACCGGCAGCCACCTTGATAAACCGAGGCTAGTTCAGTCTTAGCAGTAACCCAGCTTCAGTCTCCAAAGGTTGGTGGAGCTTCAAATTTATTCTTCTAAGCTTTTGGTTCCTCGTTTGCGACCCTAAAAGCTCCTAGATCGCATTGATGACTGAACTGTCTCTCGATGCATTTGAAGAGCTTTCCCCATTTGTCAGCAGCGATCCAGATCAACCCTATCTCCTGAGAACTCACTACTGAACTGACCTAAGTCCATGTCACACATATTTTACTAAATCATTACAAAGTCATACAAGGATGGCTCTCCATGATTTGATGTGATGGTAGTCTGAATCTTTCCGACCGATGGTGGCCATTGTGGTAAAGTATCGATTCTGATATCCTGAAATACTCTGTCATGATCATCCCGTGTCTAAACTCGATGTCTCAGTCATATCATCCTCTATCGTCACAAAAATTGGTCCCCCCAATGCTGCTTTGTCGGCGAGGGAAGTTGTGATCTAGGCTCCGTCAAAAGAAGGACGATGCATTGTCCCTCCTTAGTGAAAGAGTAGGTGTTTATGACTCTATCATGTTGAGTTCCTACTATAAAATTGCCACGGCTTGTCAAACGAAAAGTAGCAAGCATCCTTAGGTATCACATCTGACCACACCCGATCCTGCAGATGGCTCCCAATCGAAAACTCCACCAAGCACCTCCGATTAATGTTGACCATGTTCTCCTTTAACCCGGTCAGAGAATACGGCTGGGAGTGTCTCTAAGTCCTGAAGCCCAACTTCTCTGCTATCTGTGAAGACGCCACGTTCTTACTGCTCCCTCCATCGATGATAAGATTGCATACATTCCCATTCATAGTGCAATAAGTTTATAATATATTGTGGCAAAACCACTACGGATCTCTTGTATCCTTGATCTATAAGACCCGTTGAACCATGAGAATCTCGTCTTCGTCCGGATGAGGATAATACATCTCACCCTATTCTCAACTGTCTTTTCATCGCTAACCTCCACTACGCCCTTCTTGATGAAAGACACAAGTTGACTTGTAAGGCAGCTAGAGGAGGTGTGCCAAAATTCAAGGCATCTAAAGTCTTTTCTGACGGGGACAGTAATAGGCGTGCTACTCTTCTCGGGATTCTACTCACTCAGAGTGGCTTTGTCCTTATCCAAACCAGTTTTCTCAACTCCTTGAGGCATGCTCATGCTTGTGTCCCCAACTACAGATGGCTGCCTAACTGATGTTGGTTGTCTGCCCTGTCTCTGTTGTCTGTCCACCTTTAAGGCTAAGATCTGGACATCTCTTAGTGTTCAATAGGGCTGCAACTACACGAAATTGTTGATAGAGGGCATCATACCACCCAGATATTGAGTTATGGTATGTATCTCTGGCTCGACTATCTTACACTTCATCTGCAACCAATCAAACTGGACTTTGAACTCCTCTATTAATAGATCTCTCTGTTGTTGGGGGTGGAGTCTTAGAAACACATCGTATCGCTAATGAGGAGATAGATATTTTCCTTGTATCGCCTTACTCATTTTCTACCACTTGATAATATTTTCCTCTATCTCTGCAAATTTTCCCAAAAGAAAAAGGCTATTTTTCCCAATTTGATGGTTGTTAGTTTTACTCTTTTATCTTCTAACACCACTTAGTACTTGAAGATTCTCTCAACTAACTGCAGTCATTTGATGAAGTCATCGAAATCCATACATTCATCGAACTCTGGTAGATTCACCTTTATTATAATGCCTCTGTGTCCTCCATATGTGGCCTCCTCTTGCGGCCTCCTCTGATACTGGATTTCAAAGGGACACGGTCTTTCTTCTTCATCACTGAAATCCTCCCTTTGAAAGGGGTTGAAATTCCCATCTCATTCGCACCTACATCTTTCTCAATCACTATCTAGGATAATTTGCTTCTGGGTTTCATCCTCCATGTCCTTAAGCCTCCATTGAAATTGATGGCTCTCTAGTTGTATCTCTTTTAGAATAGATTCAGACATGTATCTCCTTAGTGACATGACTAGGGTTTCAGGTTGATAGTTGAAAGATGGTGTACGAGTCAAATTGAAGGTGTAGAAATATTAAGCTGATTTGAAAAATCAGCAAGGGAAAATTAGTGTTAGGTCAAAATTTTGTCTATGGTTTCGGAAAGAAAAAATATAATTTTTTATAGAGAGGACAAGCCGGATGCTAGGGAACCCTATGATAGGACTAGGATTATACTAGCTCTAATGTCAAATGATACCAGAGTCGGCCCAAACTATAATCAAAATGGAAATATTATTGTCGAAATTCAGAGGGGTTACAAATAAAACTTAAAACAGGAAAGGAAATGCAACACAACTTGACTTTCTAGCTAGATTTAGGTGAGACGACTAGTGGACAGCTATGAAAGGGTTGGGATGGTTAGCCGTAGGGGGAAGGTTGTCGCTACTGGAGGAATCACGACTGAGATAGGGGCGGCATGAGCTGGAGGGGCAGCTTGAGCAGGTCTATGGTAGTAAGGGTGGTTGTAGGCAGGTTTGTGAGTGTAGTTGTTAGAGTGGAATGAAAAGTGTTGTTTTGCGGCAGAGAGGGGGTTGTAGGATGGGTTGTGGGTGGAGCAGTTAGAGGGGAAGGGGATTGGTGGTTGTGCTAGATGAAGGTAACGTGCAGAGAAGATTGTAGAGGGGAATTGGCAAGGATAATATTGCTCGGGATTGAGCTACAGTCGGAGCACCAGTCTGACGTGTAAAGACGGTCACCATCTCGAACTAGTTATAGCCGAAGCACCTTCTCGCCATCAGATACAGCCCTATACGGTTCAGTCTTAGCAGCAGCCCCACATCAAGTTGAGATTTTAATTTAGATTTTTTTCATTTTGATCGAACTTGGCATGAATTTTGAAATTGATTGGACTTCAATTTTTTTATAAGGATAAGGTTCAAATTCATTCTGTGATAGCAAAGAATTTTGATAGAATAAGGATTTGATATTTTTAAAATAACATTATTTTCATATATCTAATATGAGAATAAGGGAATTTTTTTTTATAAAAGCCTTCTCTTGCATCAAGCATCTCGAATAACATGTCACAGCTACTCACGCAAATTTCCTAAAAATTTTCATATTGTGATCTACAAAACATGGGCATGCTTCTTAGTTATTTTAAATATTTTAGATGGGTCAATGTTATCTATTTTGTGGAACGAGCAATGATTAAACAATTTTGACATTTGTGATGCATTTGGAGCTGAACACATGCAATACTGTGTATGTTGGCTACCTTCTTTATCATCATCTAGAGAATTGATCATGGGAGTTCTTTTCAAAAAAAATTGTTGCTCCAGATGTATCAGCACAACCCATTTTACAAAATAATCAAAGTATAAGTTACGAACGAGTTTTGAAACTTATTAGTATGACAACACATCCAACATTAATCATCTATGTTGAATAAATATTGGTGATGAGTCTCTTTTTGGCTACTTAAGACGTTCCAAACATAGCATAACAATCTATTTTGCAAAAAAATATAATGTTTCAAAAAATATTAGTTCAAATCATGGCATTTTGAACCTGAATTGCACAATGTTGCATTTGTTGTAGATTTTTTTGATCTTTTTCAATTAGATTGATCGTGAGATTGAAAAGATGACCAATAATGTCCACTAAAAAACATGACGTGCTCCTTAGGGTTGTAAAAAACAAAAATCGTCATTCGCAAACAGCACGTATTCGGCTCATTAAATAGCTCGTATTCAATTTGTTCGTTGAGTATACGAGTCGGATACAAACAATTTTTTTGAGCTCGATTTAAAAACGAGTCGAACACGACCAAAGTTGGTTCGTTCGTTTTTGGTTCATTTTGACTCGAAATATTTAAATAATAAATAAAGAATACATAAAAGTTAAAATAATAGTATATTAAATATAATATTATAAATTTAATTTGAATAATAAAATAAACAAAATTTAGATGATAGATGTGAAAATGCGTAAGATTAGATGGTATGTATATAAATGCCAATGGAAATTTTACAAATCACACTTTTGTGTTTTCTTTATTTTGTTTAAACATGTAAATACATAAATATTGAGTGGTATGCATTTAAAATACCATCTAAATTAGCTTAAATCCCACCCAAGTTTTCAAAACTGTCGCTGTCATTTACCTTTTTTAACAGCCATATCGCTGTCAAGACTCCCATTTGCCACTTTTTTTCAAACTCTCCCCATCTTCATTTTAATCTCACATAGGTAAGAAGTGAAGAATGCCTTTTTAAATTATGTATAAAAAGTAAATGGGCCTCTAAAAATTTAAAGTTATAAGTGAAACTATACTTTTCATTTTTAACAAGCCAAACAAGAGCCTATTTAGACAAATTTCAAGCTTATTGAAATGAATACGAATAGCTTATTTTCGAGCCATTCGAACATAAGCCGAACACAAACAATAAAAAATTCGAACAAGCTGAACACGTAAAAGTCTTAAGCAAACTCAAATTCGGCTCGTTTACATCCCTAGCCTCAACACATGGTAACTATCATTATGAAATTTCAACAAGATCTTTAGCAAGCTTCCTTTGATATGGAAGATAATATACATGATGTTTAGGTACTTTAGTGCACTGGAGGCATCCTGAGAAGAGTTTGAATAGATAAACAGTGGCTCTAGCATCACTGGTGGGGATATCTAAACCATCGATCTAAAGTCCAGCATTTCCACTGTTGATAATAGCATTAGTTAGACAGATGTTAATTCCAAGCCCTAGTTGTACAGTGAAAGGATTGTTTTGTTTGTTTACAAAAGAATAACATTGCGTTTGACATCCATTCTAATACAATAAAACACTTCAAATTAATCAAAGATAGTCATAACAATGCATAGGTGCATGCATGCCCAGGTAGATAAAGAGATGTAAAATGAAATCCGATAAAACAAAAAAAGAAAATAAATAACGTAATGAAAATAGTTACCTAGTCGGAAAACATAGTTCGTGCTTGTGTGAACATGATTTACATGAAAAAAGGATGAATATATTTATATAAGATAAATAACTACGACTGTTAATTCAAATAACAACTAAAAATGGAACCAGCTACTAATAGGGTTAAATGATGTGCCAATAGATTAAATGATGCTCGCAATATAACAATGAAATAATAATGATAGTGGCACTAGTCATTTTTATTTAAAACATCTTTTCATTTAAGCTGCTGATTTGTTTATTTAAGTATATTAGATCGTCATTCAAAACTTCTGCTATAATGAATTAAGAATAAAAATTGTTTGTTACGAAGTGAAGTCCTTAAATTATAAGTAGTCCTCTCACTTTCACTTATCCCTTAATAGTTATTACTGTAGTTTGTCCAGTAGCACAATATAATCCTATTTTTTTCCTATTCATATCGGCTGAACATAACCATTATTTGTTTCCCAAATCCTTTAAACCGTTCTCCAGTATCAGAATGGAGCAATTCCTACAGAAGTTATCTAAAGATAACAATGGAAATGGTGTTAGATACTACTAAAAAAAATCAATCCCAGCAATAATATTTAAATGGGAGGAGAAATAAATTCAATTGTCCACTCAAAATTTCCCCAAAGGACATTAAAAAACAGTTTTTACGGATACCTATTATCCATGTGATGACAAAATCAAATCGGTTTTGCCCTTCCATCCAGTATGTTCCAAACCCATACGTAAAGACTTTTAAAGCCACCTCAATGACATAAATCCAACCTGTTGGACAGTATAAAATGTGTTAGCACCACAGGTAATGCAAAAAAACTGAATAACACGGAAGAAAAATGAAAATGAAGGATAAATTTTGAGATTTATATTTCTGCTAAATAAATCTGTAATCCTCCTAAATAACGTGAAGAGATGAATAATTTTAATTGAGTATTTCATTAACAGCCTTAAAAATCTACTTGTATGGTAGAATGCTAGATTTTTCCAAGATGATTTATGCCGATGAAAACAAATATATAGATAGTGATTACAAGGTAATATTTTGGATAAATATACAAATATTTAACCATATTTTTATGTGTGGATATTTTCCAGCTTGCTCGAATTTTATTGAAATCTTGAGGGTGATTTCCATTTTAAGCCCACATTTTGCCACCTTACTCCTAAGGGAAACTTATTAGCTTGCAATCCCACGTATTGCTGAGCTGGTCCCAAGCAAGAAACACCAACACACCTCAAACTATAGAGTACTATATTTCAAGACAAGCTTGGAGTTGATATCATGGAGCATAAAGCTTATTAGTCCTTTATTTAGGATGTCGTCCAATTACTTGTGTATTTGAACATCTAGGACACATATCAATCCACTTCCTTTTTGTTTGGTAAAGTGTCAATCAATTTCTGTGTTTGGTGCAAGCATATTGGGCAAAAGTAGTGTGCACAATTGACAGTTAATTTATTACTGTAATATATCTCATTTTATTTTCAAGTCATTTAAGATAATTTTGATTCACAAGAGTTCATAAGCTCCTTGGGTCATTTAATCCAATTCAACGCCAGCACTTGATCTGATGACCACTAAAAACTTATTACTCGAAGTGAATAGATTTTCACCCAAGATGGTGAAATAAAAAGTACCAGATTTCCTTTTTTACGAGGGATCCTGCCCAATCATTAATTGCTTCCATTTCTCAAATAAGATTCCATCTCCCATAATATTAAAATTCTTATATGCCAAATATAGATTTGCTTCATTAAGAAAATGAATTAATTGATTTGAAAAAGTTAGAGCTTAGGCAATGTCCTATATTGTGTGAGCCAGATCAACCTTCAGCACCTCCCTTTGTCAACTTTTGCATTGTTGCCTCACTAAGCCGGTAATAATCAATTTAGGCTCATAAGAGCTTGCATGTTGTTGACCTCATTTTTGTGAGGTCTTAGTTCCTACTCCCAGAACCCATAATCTAGCCTTAGGAATTCCTGGTTGACCATCCTAGCGGACTAGTAATGGAGCCCACCTCCCATAGAACTTCAAACCGCTTCTTTACTCATTTTTGTGAAAACTCGCACGAATAGTCCCAAGTACTCAACTTCTAGTTGCAAGGGCTAAGGACCAACATGCAGAGGGTCTGAAAATGAGTTCCAATAGGATCAAACGACCTTAGGTTAACCCTCGGTGACTCAGCAACGCACTCGTTGCATCACACGCAATTTTGGCTTAAATTGACTCGCCCGCCGGCAAACTCATCCGGACGACCCCATATGAC
>JXCR01097328.1:359410-385126 GCA_002079205.1 Phalaenopsis hybrid cultivar | reverse complement strand
AAAAAAGACTTAAATAATAACTTTTGCATGAAAAATCTTCCTATGAAAATTTATAAAGGTCCACGGCTAGTCACTTGGATTGAGGTTAAGAACTACCTCCANATTTACTTTTCACTATCATATATTTAAAAGTTCTAAACTTAGTATCGTAGAAATATAATCATTTATCAATCTTCTTCATTTCACACTCAACTTGGCTACCAAGAGTTTCTATATACTCCACATTTTGATCCATACAACATATCTTGTAAAATTAAAATTTTATAAATTTATTCTTTAGATCCCTATAATGAGCTCTTAACGTACAGCATTCTTGAAATACTCCTCCACTTTAAGAAACCCAGATTCAGCATTCTTTATCTATATCACCTCTCATATAATTGATCAAGATACATAAGCATATCACTTGCTGTCGCGACAATATGGACTAATAATTATTAGATTTAATACCAATAATTTCGCATATCATATACTCGCTTCTATTAATCCTCACTTGACTTTTACTTGTTTCAACAATTTTATTATCTATTAGAACCATACCACCTACAAGTAACATACAACAATAGAGCATACTTCAAATATATCTAGCAAGCATGTTTATATGAGCACTGTCAAAAAGAAGTTGAACCTAAATAGAAGGAAGAAAAGGAGTAATCCATGAAGGAAAAATCCATGCTATTATTAAGCAGAAACTTGGCTTAACAAACAGTGTTAAGATGTGTAAACAAGGAAGAAATAATACATATACTAATAAGAAATAATACATAAATAATACAACTTTTCTCTTAAAATATATTGAATCTATTTGATAGATACAATAGACAGCCCATAGTTGTGTACCAAATCAGCCAAGAACATGCAAACCCATAGGTCATTCATCCTTATAAAGTCATCAATCCATGGCTTCAGTCCATGGATCCAGCCATCGGGGGACCCTCCTGTCGCAGGCCAGCAGATATTGTACATGTCTTACCATCTAAGGAGCATGTCGGCTATAGCCATCAAGTATTAAGACCATTAGAAGGACCCATCAGCTCACTTAACAAGAATGAAGGTTGCCGACATACATGTGCCCAAATAAGAAAATAATGTTTATTTAAACGGAATGGCAACTAGAATATAACCCCCTCATTCCCTCCCTCCTCATCGTCATCCTCCTCCAGGGGGGTTGTGAACATCCACCAAACCTAGCTTATCGATCATTTTTTCGATTAAGGATCTAGCAATCCTTTTGTCAGGATGCTTGCAGCATAATTGAAGGAATATATAAAGCACACAATTATTTTTTATTTAAAATTCGATAAAATATTGAGCTATCTCTATATGTTTGGCGCGATCATGATAGAAAGAGTAATAAGCTACACTAATAACAGGTTTATTGTCAAAATATACTATCAAAAGAGTCATGAAAGTTAAAGTTCTGTTAAAAGTAGCTTAAAATCAAATTAATTCACTTATCCAAGCAGCAAATGATCTGAATTCTACTTTGCACTACTATTTGCCATAACATTTTAATTTTTACTTGAAGTTAGAAGACTGCTCCACAGATATGTACAAGATCGTAAAATAAATTTTCCATCTTCTATCGACCCATCCAAATCAACAACAGTATAAACTTGATTAACAATGGACTCTCTTTTCTTTAAGAGAAGCCTTATTTTAATGCCTGCTTTTAGGGATTTACATATCCTAGTAATAGTATTCATGTGTTCTTCATGAGGAGAATGCATGAATTGCTATTATATTTATAGCAAAGGCCACATTAAATCTGTTATGAGCCAAATTGTTGAGAAATTAGGAAGAAGAAAAACAAGAATTGACATAAATCCAGAAGAACACACAAAGATTTAACGAGGTTCAACAAAGATGTCTATATTCTCAGGAGAGCAGAGCAACGGCTTCCTTTCAATTTCAGAAAAGAGTACATAATATGGGATACACCCTAGGGTTACAAACAAGCATATATATAGCCCTGGAGTAAACCCTGAAGTACAATATGTAATTACAAAATTACCAATGTACCGTACCGCGAGGCCATTGCCCCCGCATCCCCAACCCACGTAACGAAACTCCATCGATTGGACAGATTCTCCCGCTCCGCTCCAGCATCTGTCCCTTATATGGTATATGAGTCATACCTAACAAATTTTCATATTGGCGAATATTCAACCCCTTAGAAGAAATACATCATGAAGTTTCTTACACATTGAAGTGGGTTGAGCCACCATGTTTCTCTAGCAAGTGCAAACTTTCAACAAGTTCAAGCAATGCAAGAATTTGTTGATAGTAACTGGCTTGGTCAACATATCAGCTGCATTTTCATCAGTATGAATCTTCTGCAACAGTATCTCCCTAGAAGTAATCATTCTCTGATCTTGTGATACCTGACATCAATATGCTTGGTTCTCACATGGTACACCTGGTTCTTAGCCAGATGAATAGCACTCTGACTGTCACAATGCAACTAAATTTCATCTTGCTAACGCCCAGTTTTTTTACTAGCCCAGCAAACCATAAGGCTTTTTGTAGCTTCCGCTACTGACATGCAATCAATTTCAGTTGTAGATAATGTCACAATAGACTGAATTGTTGATTTCCAACATATAGGCCCTCCACAAAGAGTAAAAACAAACCCAATTGTAGACCTTCTGTCTTCCAAATCAACTGCATAGTTTGAATCAACGTACCCCACAACTGAAAATCATTATGTTAACTGCCAAAAATAATTCTATATCTTATAGTACCTTTCAGATACATGAAAACCCACTTGATTGCTTCCAAATATCGTCTTTCAGGTTTAAACATGTATTTGCAGACTTGATTAATAACATGAGTCAAATCAAGAAGAGAACATACCATTACATACATCAAGCAGCCAACTGCACTGACATATGAAACATTTTTCATGTCTTCGATTTCCCTATCTGTCTTTGGACACCGTTCTGAAGAAAGCTTAAAATGATTTGCCAAAGGAGTGCTCACAGGTTTTGTTTTGCTTATCTCAAACTTGTCTAACACTTTCTCAACATAGTCTCATTGAGATAAACACAATCGTCTTGAGCCTATCTCGATAAATCTTCATTCCAAAGAACTTCTTCGTAGGACCTAAATATTTCATGTCAAATTCATGGTTCAATAAAGCTTTCAAACCACGGACATCATTTATATTTTTCGCAGTAATTAGTATATCGTCAACATACAGTAACAAAAAAATAATAGAATGATCAAGGCTCTACACATAAACACAACAATCATACTCACATCGCTTATAACCAATCTGAATCATATAAGAGTCAAACCGCTTGTTCGTCTTGGAGACTGTTTCAACTTATTTCTTTAATCTGCAAATCAGATGCTTCTGTCCAGGTTGAGTGAACCCTTCTGGCTGTTCCATGTAAATCTGCTCCTTCAAATCACCATACAAGAAAGCAATTTTAACATTCATCTGCTCCAAAAACAAATCCCAAATAATTACTAATGCAAGCACTGCTCTGATTGAAGTACGTCTGACCACAGGAGAAAAGATTTCATCATAATTAATCCTCTTATGCTGTGAAAATCTTTTTGCTATCGGTCGAGCCTTAAAGTTTTCCCCTTCGTTTTCTAATACTGTTGGTTTCCTATCATATGCCCACTTGCACCCAATAGTCTTCTTTCTCTCAGGAAGCTGAACTAACTCACATGTGGGATTTTTTTGCAAAGACTCCATCTCCTCAACCATTACACCCATTTATTTTTTTTTCTCCTGACTGGTGATAGCTCCTTGAAAAATGGTTGGATCATGATGTTGATGAGAAGTGAACAACAAACCAAGTCTTTATAACCCAATATGCTAGAAGATCTTATATTGGTGCGTCTTTGTCTGTCTCTGACTAGATTATAATTGTGCAGATCATCTGGAATGAAATCAACAGGTGTTAGATTTGAATATTCAACTCTCTCAGTTGTTTCTGGATGTTATTCTAAATCCATCTGCACTGCATCTGAACTGGAATTGTTCTCTAGCACCTTGTCTTAATTCTGCTGCAACATAAACTGTTTATCAAAAACTGCATCTCTACTGTTCATCATCTTCTTTGCAATTGAATCTCAAAAATTATATCGTTTCACACCTTTCTTGTAGCCCAGAAAAATGCACTTCTTAGATTTTGCATCAAGTTTTGATCTTTCATCTCCACGTACATGCACATAAGCAGGACAACCAAAAATTCATATATGATCGAAATTAACTGAATTACTTGTTCATACCTCTTTTGCACATTGCCACCTAACGATGCCCGAGGTGATCTATTGATGAGATGACATGTCATATTCACAGTCTTTGCCCAAACACTTTTACGAAGCTCTGCATTCAATCTCAAACATATTGCCCTTTCAGTTAAGAAGCTGCTCATCCTTTCTACCACATTATTTTGTTGTGGTGTCTTGCGTACTGAAAAATGCCTCTGAATTCCATGCTCCTCACAAAATTTCTGAAACTGCGAATCTATGTATTTTGTGTCATTATCAGACCTCAAATACTTGATTTTTCTGTCAGTTTGGTTCTCCACCGCATCTTTTCACAGCTTGAATTTAGAGAATACTTCAAATTTCTGCTTCAAGAAATACACCCAAACTTTCCTAGAGAAATCATCAATAAATGTAATAAAATACAAAGATCCTCTCAATGACAATTTTCTGGTAGGGCCTCATACATCAGAATACACATAATCAAGAAGCCCTTCAATTTTGTGTTTTCCAATTATAAAACTGACTCGTCTGTTTTCCAATAACACAGAACTTACAAAGATCGAGCTTGCAGCTTTTAACACCATGCAACAGGTTTCTTCTTTGCAATTCTGGCATCCCACGTTCGCTAAGATGACTCAGATGCATGTCATAGCATTGTATTATCATCATCCGACTCCACAGAATGAGTTTCACCTATAATGTACTCCCCAACAGTTTGTAGATATTACATGCAGTTAACTTTCATTTCTTTACAGTCAATGCACCCTTAACAATTTTGATAGTTTCTCTATCTTCATCTGTCTTAGGAATAAAACCATTTTTATGTAAAGTGCCCATGAAAATCAAATTCTTGTCCAAATCTGGAATATGTCTGACATCACATAATGTTCAAACAGTGTCATCATACATCTAAACTTTGATTTCACCAATACTAATAATATTGCAACATCTATCATCACTTAAATAGACTGAGTCATAATTATTTAACTTGTATGAAGTAAACAACTCTCTGTTATATGTTATGTGATAAGAACACTATGAATCAAAAATCCATGCATCCATGAACTGAGTTGATGAAACTGAAAACATATCACAATCACTGCAATCTGAATTGTCACTCTGCACCACATTTACAGACTACGATGATGCATTACATTTCTCCCCAGTCTGTTTCTTAAGCTTTGGACAATTTCTTTTCATATGAACTGACTCCTTGCACTTATAGCAATGAATCGTCTTTTTGCCTTTAGACTTTGATCTGAAATTTTGCCTTCAAGAACCCTTCTCTTTCTTCCTTCCATGATCTTGTTTACCCTTTAATATATAAATTGGTGTCATAAGAGCTTTCTCCCGCATTCTGCTTCCGCTGGTTATGAGCCAACAATGCTGTAGTAATCTCATCAACTTTGATAGTTTCTTTTCCATAAATAAGAGTAGTCACCAAATGTTCATAGAAAGAAGGCAATGAACACAACAAAATCATTGTTTGGTCTTCATCTTCAATACTTATATCAAGCCATGATAAATCTATGATTATTTGATTGAAGTCATTCACATGTTGCGCCAGATCAGATCCTTCTTGCATCTTTAGCCCATATAGTTTTTGCTTCAAATACAATTTATTCGTCATAGATTTGGACATAAACTGAGTTTCTAATTTCATCAATATCTCCCCTGGAGATTCTAGATTCATCACGTGATAGATAACTTCATATGTTAGGCATAAGCGTATGGTTGTTGTCGCTCGTGGCAATTTTTTCCAACATTCATCCTTCATGACATTTGGTTTCGTTGTCCGCAAAGACTTCAGGATCCCTTGCTGCGCCAACAATTTTTTTACCCTTGTTTGCCACAATATGAAGTTATCAGTTCCATCGAACTTCGCCACCTTGAATTGTATACCAGAAATTGTCATTTGAAATTGATTCTGCAACGAACTCTTCTGCATATTCCTCTGCTAATTTTTGAAAATTGTTGAAACCAGAAATTATTGATTGAGAGCTATTCCCTGATTCCTTCCAATTTTATTCTTCTCTACGGGCCAGGAAAAAAAAATTCTTTTCTTCACCTCCCCAACCGCCTCCAATAAAGAAATCAAAGGAATTCACCTCTGCAGCCGCCTCCAGCAAAGAAATCTAAAGATCCCTTCCAATTCCTCCTTTCCGCGTCCTGGAATATCTTCTGCACGCTTTTTCCTTTTCCGCATAACAGAAATTTCCTTTTCTGATTTTGTCCGCATGCAGGAACAGAAATTTCCTTTTCCGCGACAATTTCCTGAAAGGGAATATTCCCTTCCAATTCTACTCGCACGCGCTCCGCCGCCCGACTGCCAAACAACCGCGAGCACCTCGCTCAGGTCGAATCCCTTCCACCGGTGTCGCCGCCTTGTCATGAACCTCCTATCGCGCGAAAGAAGCTCGTGCGAAGCTTCGCCTGCTCTGCCGTGAGCGATTCCGAACAGCGTCTCTGCGAACTCCTGGCCTGCTGCGAACCCTTGCCTCAGTCAAATTCACAGAAGCTAGAAAAACTCCAAAGCTTTCGTCGTTAAAACCTAA
The DNA here is from genome assembly GCA_002079205.1 of Phalaenopsis hybrid cultivar. Classification (NCBI taxonomy): domain Eukaryota; kingdom Viridiplantae; phylum Streptophyta; class Magnoliopsida; order Asparagales; family Orchidaceae; genus Phalaenopsis; species Phalaenopsis hybrid cultivar. Next base: position 378,341 of record JXCR01097328.1, on the reverse strand, counting down.
CAGTCAAACTCCTCTGCGGCAAATCCGAACTGCCGCAAACCTTTCTGAAATCCTTCTCCAAACTTTTCTCTGAAAAGTGCCGCAGTCGTCGAACTCCCTGAAGCCTAGCCGCCAAATTTTCAAATTTTGTCCTTCCTGCGCCGAAATTTCTCTTCCCTGTCCTAGAATCTCGCTCTAATACCTCTTGTTGAGAAATTAGCGCGAAGAAAAACAAGAATCGACATAAATCCAGAAAATCACACAAAGATTTAGCGAGATTCGGCAAAGATGCTTACATTCTTGGGAGCAGAGCGGCGACTTTCTTTCAATTCCAGAAAAGAGTACAGAATATGGGATACGCCCTAAGGTTACAAACAATTATATATATAGCCCTGGAGTAAACCCTGAAGTACAATATGTAATTATAAAATTACATTTGTATCGTACCGCGGGGTCGTTGCCCCTGCACCCCCAACCCACATAATGAAATTCCCCCAATTGGACAGATTCTTCCACTCCGCTCCAGCATCTATCTCTTATTCGGTATATGAGTCATACATAACACAAATAGATAAATTTCCTATCAATACTAAATATCTTCCTTTATTGACTATGAAACTAGCGCAAACGTCACTCAATTTAATATTAGTACCTATTTGAGTGCCGACAAGTTTGCTTCCAATTAAAAATTTTTCTTTCAAGTGATCTAGAACATAATTTCTTTGAGAGATGGTAAGACTGTTTCTAGAGATTTCCATCCCAAGAAAAATTTTGAAACGCCCAAGATCATTGATTTCAAACTCTTCTGCTATTTTTTTTCAAAGAAACTTACCTTTAAATCATGATTTCCTATAAATATAATATCAACATACACAATTAGTATGACAAACTAAACTTATCATCTTTGTGTTTGATGAGCAATGTGTGATAAAAGAGAGACTGTTAGAATCCTTGCTGACTCAAAGCATTGGTAAGTCTTTCAATCCAGGCTCAAGATGATTGATTGTTTGAGCCCATAAATAAATCCTTCTTTAATTTGCAAAGGAATCCTATTTGGCCAAATACACTAATTAATGGGGAGGATCCATATTTTTTTTTTTTCCATTTACCAATCAAGAATGCAATATTAACATAAGAAAATGAGAAGTGGTAAGCAAGGTTGACTGCCATCACATGAAAAATAGTGCACCCAAATATCTTAAGAGGAAGACTTGAAGCTACACAAGTGTTAAAAGCAATTTGAAAATACATAACCTGGAGTTTTAAATTAAATACATGAATAAGAAGTCGATTTACAAAGTAGCAAGAAATGAGGATGTCATTAAACTCATCAACCTAATAGCATTTAAAAGTATTAATTGTTAACTTAATAGATCAAGCCACCTTTTAGAGAAGTATTTTTTTTCTCATTCATCCAAACCAATTTATTGAGGTTTGTTGAGGCACAAACCTTGATAGATAATATCATTTTAACTTTAGTGACTTCCAAGAACTTGAATTTCAAGGGAGAAATAGGTTCTGACTATAATATAAATTTTTTTAAGAATTTGTTCAACATAGGATCTATCTTTTGATAAGTATAGCAAACACATTAGGGTATGATCATCAATAAAGGTAATAAACTACCACTTGGATTGAAGATTTTGATAATTGAAAGGGACCCGAGAATCACTATGGACAATAAGAAAAAAATTTGATAGCTTCATAAGATTTAGGTTTAGAGATAATTCTTTAAGCATTTGGCAAACTAATATATTTCAGACAGAGAAAAATCAATAAAACCAAATAGCGAAGAAAATAATTTTTAAAATATAAAAAACTATGATGACCAAAACCATAATATCAATAACAAAATTTGACTTTTATTTTCTAAAACAAGAAATATCATTGTTAGTAACAAAGAAATTTATATTTTTTAGAATCTTCTATCAGCCAAATTCATTGATCTCTAGTTCTGAAAATCACAAATTTTAATGAGAATGTTATTTTACAATAGCAATATTTTGTAAAAGATTGTAAAAGAAAATTGAAACAAGTAAAATAGAGCTCAAACATAACTCGGGTATTTCTAATAGCTTACATCCCCATAATAAAGGAGAGTAATCTATCAGCAATTTCGATGTTGAGATTTTCATGGAACATTAGATTAGAATATGAGAAAAATGTGTAGCATGTTCTAAAACTCCCATGTCAATAATCCATGAATTTAAGCCTCCCATGATATGGTAAAGGGTAAGAGAAAAATACCTTTATAGGTTAAAAGGGTGAAGTTGATTATTTTTCAGCAATGAGCAAATTTTTATGGAAATCCAATTACTCATTTTATCAAGAAAATGTTTCCAAGATTTTTTATGTTTCTCATCTTTCATCAGTCACTTTTAGTTTGACAAATGTGTCTCAGTTTTTATTTTCAATGTTGATCCAATCTATTGGATTGCTAGAAAATTTGCAAGAACTTTCTCTCCTATGATTAGTCTTTTTATAGAAATCATACAAAAGATTATTTATTTACATGCATTGATTCATTTATAGGGTTTTGCTCAAAACTTATGATGGCAAAAGCAGATTCTTTCATTAAATTTTTAGTACTCCAAGCATTATTCTCTATCTACTTTCGTCCCTTTGAACTTCATAAAATGTTACTTCAACTTTTAGAAATAAATGAATCTCGAGGATTAATTAATATGCTTCACGTAGATATTTATTAAGATCTACAAGGAAACTATAGGTTTTCATTCTTCCGCCAGTTTTATGTATTCACCTGTACACTACCAAAATCGATTATTTAACTCAGAGATATCGAATTCTTACCAAAATTTTACAAGTTTGGTGAAGTATTCAATAACACTCATGCTTTGTTGTTTGAGATCACAAGCATGGCTTCATAATTCACATAATTGTGCAGAACTTTTAAAATCAAAGTACACCATGCTAGCTTTCTCTCAAACTACTTGTGCAATATTATCAACCAAGCATTAGGGATCTAGTGTGTTCTTAAAAAGAATTATTTACCCAAAACATTACCAAGGCATTGTTCGTCCATAATAGTGATGAAGGGTTGACAATTTAGATTAGATAGATGATCATTTAGGTAACTTATCTTTCTGCTTTCTCGAATCAACATTTGGATAGAGTAAGACTGTTGGATGAAATTTAGCCCATTTAATTTGTAGGAAGCAATTTGAAGAGGTGACTCGTCCATGTAGGTTATTGAAATGATAATTAAATTTGGTAAGGTATAGGGAGAATTTATCTTGTCTCCTTAGTAGCGAAGACTCAATAGAGACCTCACGGCTAGCAAAAATAGCGGAGGCCAAATCAATCTCTAATACAATGTAAGAAAGCAAAATAACTATCTCCCACAACTCTCAAAATCTAAGAAGGGATCTCATCTTAAGGGATCTCATCTTAAGACTAAAGCTTTGCCATTATGCATCTTTGTTAAGAACTAACTCAACCGCATTTGGTTCTTTCTATTACACTTTTCATAATCTTATTTAAGATGACCTTAAAAAAATAAATCCTTAAAATTTCATTTAATAATTTCATAAAAAAATATTTCATCTTCCTTTGATATGTTCATCTTTGACTAAGATTTGATTATCTCCACTCTAATATATTTGACTAAAACAAGCCTTTAAATCTCCTCTCTTGTTATAGTCACATCATAAATCTCTTTTTCTTCATTTAAACCCAAGTCCATGATATAGCACAATTCAAGATGTAGCTTTTTCTTTTCTTGCAACTTCTCTGAACAGACTTTAGCCTTTTTATAATTATTGCAAAAACTGACAAGTTATCTAATTCATAATAACCATCCGAAAGCTGGTTTTTAAAGTCTAATGTAATGGGAAGTAATTTTAAGTAAAGGCAGACCATGAGACTCCCGCCCAAATTATTAGAGAAACTTAAAAAGCATAAACTCATTATTGTGACTAAGCCACTGTCAAACAAAATTGATCATTTTCTGCGATATCTCCTCAAATACACCTTTCTTTTATGTACCTACCACTTAATTGACCATAGAACCAGAAGAAAAACTAAAGCAATCCAAATAGCTATTAAACTCAAGGAATTAATTCAGTTCAAACGGTATTAAGCTATTAGTAGTCTTTGAAAACACAACCCTATTTTGTTGTTTCGTGAACTAAATAAATAATTAACGGAACAGTTTCTACTAATCAATAAAATTGATTCAGGAGAATAGAAATTTTAAAACAATGATGTTAGATTTGCTCCCTTCCAGGTTAATGCTCTGTCAGTGAGATGTTCTTTCTTGCTTCAGTTATCTTTAAGCTATCATAAATGAGGAGATCCCACAAACTATAACTAACAAATGCAATGACAGATATGTAGTTTGTGGAATTTCCATATAGCAATATAAAAACAGAGAACGATGATCTAATTAGATTTTTTTTGTCAAAATTGTATCACAAAACAAGTCATCAAATGTCAAGTTTCATAAAAAATGGAAATAAATTATTTGTTTCCATATTTAATCTGGCAAACATGCTTGTTGGACAACATGGAGCACACTGCTAATTAAGTAAGCATATCATCATTAATATAATTAGAATTAGATTTTTGGCCAACTTTATAAATACTCATACTCCGTTAGTTCCTATTGACTATCGCATGAGATATTAAACCGTGCACACAAACCATTTTGCAGAACTTCCATTTGTGTTTTTTTTGCTCTCTCCGTTTTTCTCCCTAATCCTTTAACAATAAACTTGTAAGTGCATTTTTCACCTTTTGTTGTACGCCCAAACAGTCTAAATTTATTTTTCACTATCTAATCTTCAACAGATGTTACTCACAACATACCTTTAATACAATCATTTTTTTAGATTTATCTTTCCTAGGTTTGCCAAATCCACTTCAACATTCTCATTTGTAACAGACTCAAATATAGATGCTAATTTGATAACTTTATTTTCTCGTTTAAATGGAAAGAAATAAAAAGTAAGGAAAAAAGATACATATAAAAGAAATCCATTACTTTCGCGCAATGTTTTTATTCTCCTGTCTATGAAAGAAACAAGAATACACAATGTACCTTTTACATAAATTAAAAGAGAGAAATGTAAGGGAATGCATGTTTACTGAATTCTCAACTTAGCACAAACATATATGTGTCTATCAATAGGTATGAGAAGAGCATAAAAGAATATAAAATAATTGATATTATACTTACTAATGAGAAAAATATAACAAAAATAAATAGTACAAATTTCAACTATAGATAGTGTATAGGATAATATAGATATGATAACAATATGTCACAAACTCAAGGTGGCATAGAAGAAATCGACTGAAGTTTAAAAGAAAATCATCTGAGATGAAACCGTAGAATATTTTGTTGCCCAAAAGTTACTTGCGTTGCAAAAAAAAGCATGACTGCCCTATTAAAGAGAGTTGGCTAATTTGATGTAAAAACTCGACAATGATAAATGTATTGCAGATAAAATCCAAAAACAGAGGTGTCGATGGAGGGAGTCAAGAAAGTTATTAGTGGGGAGCATTAATGAAGAGTATACTTGACAAAGAGGTTGATGAAGCAGTCACAAAAGTCAATGGTTATTATTGAAGAACAAAAGGGATCATAGATACATACAAATTTTAAAAAATAGTGAAGGAAACCAAGTGCCCTTGTGATCAATGATAGAGGTTAGAACGTGGAGAGGTAGACAAATTGACAAGATTATGCTGCAAAATATGTTAGAATTTAGAGGCTTCGGGTGTTAGATCTAGAGACATAACTGTAATACCATATTAGATTGAAAAGGGAATTTTATATCTATCTATCCATCAAAACATGGCTTTCATACTGATTTAATATCTCGTTCTGTAGTGTCATTTTGGTTGTATGTTCATGTGAGGCTGCTATTCATTGATTTTTCATTTCGATGTGGCATCTGATTGTCTATTTTTTTGGTAGGGGTGGTTTTGGGGGGAATCAGATATCTGGCTTTATTACTGATTGAATATCATTTGCTGTTTTTTACATATGGCTTTACGTTTTACTGAAGCTTTTTCTCACTAATTTATCATTATGTTGTGGAATCAGTTATTGTGTTTAGCTATTGTGGTAGGGGGTGGTTTTTTGGGAGTACAATATTTAATTGATATTGTGTCCATTTCTGTTTGTTTTCATGGATCGGGCTCATCATATCGATTCAGATTGTAGTAGTGGCATGTTTTGCTTGCCGGTTGGGAGGATTGGTTCTCTCATAGCCGGTCCTTTTGTGGTGGAACTTACTTTGTTGGTTTACTTTTCTCCTCTTAGTATACTAATGATCCTTTGGGCTATGCTTGCTCCCTCGGTTGATATTACTCTTCTAGAAATCATGAATAGAGGAAATTATTCTTTCAGGTGGTATGTCTTTTGTTTTCTCCTGCAGGTGGCTGGTATGAAGATTTAATATGGAAGATTTGTTTTCTTTCATATTTTATTAATGCTTTATATCATGCAATTTTTATTCTACTGTATTACTGTTTCGGTGGCTGCTTCTATTGGAGGTTCTAGGTTTGCCATGCTCCAGTTCTAAGTGAACCTTAGTTTTAAAGAAGGCTTCTGCCTCTATGATAGTTGGACTAATCCGGCTTTCTTCTTGGAGTGAACCACATCAGAGGTATGTTTTTATTTGCAACTTTCTTTGTCTTGTTTGGTTCTCTGTTTCTTTGGTACAAATTCACAAGCATTTTTTGGGGGAACTTTAGGGCCGCAGAAGCTAGAGTATACATTTTGGAGTTTTGGTCTTTTTTGGGTATACTTGTAATCGTTTTGGAGATCCTTTTTTGCGTTGTGTTGTACTTTTGGTGGTGGAACTCATTGTTGACNTATATATATATATATATATATATATATATTATATTAAATTAAAACGGGTGTTGGGATATCTATTCTGGGAGCCGACGACTCAACAACTTCTCAACTTTTTAGTGTCGACAGTAGGACAAAAGTTTTGTTATTGTGTTTCTATAAATCAGACCAATGAAAGTTACATCTAGATTTAGTCAGTGAAGTAAGTTGAGTCCTATGTACATTGGGCCTTTTGAAATTATAGAAATTATCGATCACGTTTCTTACAGATTAACATTACCTGCTGATATGTCAGATATTCATTATGTGTTTCATATTTTGACGTCGAGAAAATGAGTTTTAAATTCAGATAAGAGAATTTCATATTAAGACATCGAAGTATTGATAAATCTAACTTATATTGAACAACTTGAAAATATTTTAGAAATTGATGTTAATAAGTTGAAGAATAGATAAATTACTTTTATCTAGATAAAATGGAATCACAAACTTGAAAACTAGCCACATAGGAAAAAGAAGAATAAATGCTACTGAAATACACCTTTCTACTCAAGTGAAGCTAGAAATTTTGAGGATGAATTATTTATAGGGGGTTTGTGATGCCCAAAATTTTAGAAAGCAACTAAACTTTTGACGACTATAAAATTAAGCAAAAGTCCACATTTCCTGAAATTTAATTGACGCAATTTAATAGAATTCATAAGTTCAATTGATCAATTTGATATATAAAATTTTGATTAGAATGTGAGTAAAATTATTAATTTATAAGTTTAATTAAACTTAATTTACTTTACCTAATCTCTCCCTAATTCCGCATTCTCACTGTTCCTAACCGACCCCTTCGCACTTTTCTCGTAATGTAGCGGATAAATTTGATCAAATACCTATGATTTTGTGGGATTATGTTAAATGCCACATTTCTATTGCATTCTCCCCTCTCCCGTTTTCCGTTTCTCTCGGTTGAAGTACCCCTAATCGCGACATTGTAGCACAAGCGGGATTAATCATCAATTGTGCTATTTAGGGTCCCTAGGAGTTTTCTGTTAGTAGAACATTTCTTTCCTTACAACTTCATTTTGATGTATGCCAAGAATAGGTGCATTTTTTGTTTCCATTAACTATAGCGGAGACGAAGTTTCGTTGGAGACTACGAAATTGATTTGTGGGCTTCCTTAAGGGCCATTAGTTGGAAATGAGCAGAGATAAGGGAGGAATAATGTGATAGGAGGAAGAGGGAGGAAGAATAGATCGTCTCGGAGAAGAGCTGGTTATGCAAAGAAGCCCGTTTGAGGTAAAAAGTTATAAATGAGTTACTTTTGAGGTTAAATTTTAACGTGAGTCAAGATTTCATGAAATCCTAAGATGTTTATGAGTTTTTTGTTGTTTATGCTAGGCGTGAGCTTGAGGTGAGCTTAGGGAAACTCGTTGCGGGGTTGCTCTATCAATTCATGTAAAATAATATTATGTTAAATTAAAAAAATAACTCTCTGTAGGTCAATGTGAGTATGTATTTAACACAATTGCATGTTGAATTTTCTCCATATTGTGGATGAATATCTGCATAAATTGTATGAAGCAAAATCATTGTCACTTAAGAAACATGATTTTATTATGTTATCAATCTGATGAACATGCTTATGAAATTATTGCTTCCAGATATTCATTACTATGATTCATTCATATGCTATATGAATGCTATGTTGAATGCTCGTTATAGAAATTATGCTTTAAGAAATGTCACAAGTGATGTTATAGGTAAGTTATTACATACCTGCAAGTATAGATGATAGGGAATGATGTGATTTCTAATTTATTGTATTCAGATGATGACAAAACTTTTGGAGCGACAGAAAGTAGGGAACCATTGGTACCGGAGGGCTATTAATGTTGTTGTTGGGAGACGACCTAATTTTATAAATTGTTAAGGTAGATTTCAGGCTGAGTGATGTCTAAATGACATGCATGAGAATAGTTGAGGCCTATAAAATTATAAGTGATATTCCTATAATTATATTGATGAATATTTTTATATACTTATGATTACACATAAATAGATGAAAACATATTTTACACAATAGTCATACTTTTTTGCATTTAATGTTCTTTTTTCATGTTTTATACGTTTATAATATATTGTGCCATATGTTGTTAATGTGTACATTACATATGAGCATGCATGTTGTTTCTTTTCCGTGTATAAAATGTTATTTTAAACTTGATTATTTTGTTGAGTTTATTTTTGCTCACTCTACGTGACTTTCAGGATGATGCAATGAGCATCAGAGTAAGTAGTCAGATGTGACTTGTATAACTTTTGCATTTCATAGTTTTGGGAGCTGTTTGTGATAACTAGTTTTGAGAAATCGAGTAAAAATTTTTGATGAATTAAAACGTATCCTAAATTTTGTATCCCTCATATTTCATCCGAATCAATTTTATAAAATTATACACTTCAATACAATCAATTCGATATAAAATTCTCACTCAATGTTGATACTTTCAAGATACTTTCAAGATGAGATAACAAGCATCAGAATGAATAACCAGGCGTGACTTGTACAATTTTTACATTTCATAGTTTTGGAGCTGTTTGTAATAGCGAGATCTAAGAAATTAGGTAAAAATTTTTGGCAAATTAAAATATATCATAAATGTCGCATCCCTCATATTTCATCCAAATCAATTTTATAAAATTTTACACTTCAATATGATTAATTCAATATAAACCCCTATATATAAATTATGAATGGATTGAGAAATATAAAAATTAGAAGTTATTAGTTTAATTAATTTAATTAAACCTAATTATTCCTTAATTCTCACACCCCTTACTTTTCCCATCTGGCTGTCACGATATTTACCTCCGGGATGCATCGAACTGGCAATCTTCAATCCAGAACCTTTGCATTTCTTCCTTCCCCTACTCTCGATTGCATCGCACGAAGCCCCTCGCTTTTGATTTCCACATCCTTCAAGCTTCAGCATTTGGGTCCCTTTAGCAGACACAAATAAAGTGGTTGTAGGGAGCCGCAACAAATGACAATGACTTCCGGAGAGATTTTTGTAGCGTGAAACTCATTTTAACGATATTCTAGACATTCATTTCTTTTTCACACTCCCATTTTGAAATTTGCCGCAAATCGTGCATATTTTTCGTTGTTTATCAGGAAAGTCTCATTTATGTCATCTAATAAATCCAAGGTATTTTCCTACTCTAACATGGACAAATAATTAATTATCTTATTTTCATTGCCCTTCTTATCCATAATTTATATATCAAACGCATGCAAATGATCTATCTAATTAAATGAGGTTTAGCATCCATTATAGCTACAGGATATTTGCTAACAGAATAATCGGTTTGGGCTTTAACTTTAGTGCCTATCATGTAGGATTTAAAATTTTCAAAAATAAATACTAGAGCTAATAAGTATTTCTCAATGGTAGTGTAATTTACTTGTGCTTCATTCAAACTTAAACATGCATAGTATCTCACAAGAGAAATTTTATTTCTACATTGTTCTAGCACTGCTCCGACAACATAGTCACTAAAATCTCATACAAGATTAAATGGAAATTCCCAGTCTGGTGTAATAATCACAGCTGCATGTTGACCTCATTTTTACTGAGGTCTTAGTTTCCTACTCCATGAACCCCAAATCTAGCCTTAGGAGTTCCTTGTTGACCATCCTAGCAAACTAGCAATAGAGCCCATCTCCCGTAGAACTTCAACCACTTCTCGACTCATTTTTTTTGAAGAACTCACATGAGTGGTTCCAAGCATTCATCTTATAGTTGCAAGGGCTAATGACCAACATACAGAGAGCCCGAAAATGAGTTCTTATAGGATCAAACAGACTTAGGTGAACCTTTTGTGACTCGATTACTCGTGAATGCCGCAATTCACGCACTCGTTACACCACGCACATATTTGACACATTTTTGGTCCGACCGTCGGCGAACTAATTCGGATGACCCCGGATGACGAAATGAACAACACCGATGCGTCTGAAACGTCAACTTCAGCTAGGAATGACACCCATATTGCTAAGGTTACACGCTCGCATAAATGACATGAAAATCGATGCATTTTTTAGCGGACCCAGGCTGAACCCAGGTTCAACTCGAGTTTGACTTGGGCTGGATATGGTCTAAGCCCGGGCTAATTACTTCAGCCCGCAGATTTCAAATTTCAACAAATTTCAAATATATCATTAATTACACCATAATCTGATATAATGAAGATTAATTCTTTTTCCAATTAATCCTCCTCTGCGCAAGGAAGGTATTCAATTCCTCGCCAAAGCTCTCGAGTAACGGCTCGCTCATCTTCGGCTATACAAATTAGCCCAGTATCTTCCCCGCAGAGGATTCCAGATTCGATCATCTTCCTTCCGCATCGAAGCACACCTGCTCGATTCCGTCTCTGCACTTTGCCTCTTCCTCCTCTCGCCCGCTTCCTTTGGCACTAGAGTCCCCGCTCGACTCCCGATCTCCCGCAGTCGCCTGCTCGACCCCGATCTCCCGCACTTCGCCTCTTCCTCCTCTCGCCCGAGTCTCCCGCACAACTCCCGATCTACCGCGCTCGCCTGCTCGATCCCCATCTCCCACACTCGTCTGCTCGCCTCTTCCTTGCATCGAAGAAGTTCGACTCACTCCCCGATTGAAGCTCCTACTCACCTCCCTCGACTTTCCATTCTCGACCGGAGCACCCTCACACTCGCCTCCTCACGCAGAAGCTTTTCCGGCATCTCTACTGCAGTCCCAGGTTTGTGCCCCTTATCTAAGTCTTATTCCCGAATCTAATAATCAGGTTGTTTGAGATATTCCTTCATACATATTAAACTCATCATCACCACNCGAATCTAATAATCAGGCTGTTTGAGATATTCCTTCATACAGATTAAACTCATCATCACCATTATCCTTATATTAATTGCTTTGATTGGTTTTATGAACTTCCCTTAACTTTGAATCTTCATCGTGGNCTATCCTTATACTAATTGCTTTGATTGGTTTTATGAACTTCCCTTAACTTTGAATCTTCAACGTGGATTTTTGTTAAGAAGGAAAAGAAGATGGATTAAAACGTGATTATCACAGTTAGAAAGTTTCTTGCTATGTGAGTTATTCACTGTTTTACATCATCATGAATAAGGAATTATTCTGTGTGTAAAAAATTATATAAAATTGTTATTCATGATTATTTTATGCAAATCTTAAAAGAACGTTAACATAGGAAATCCTAGATTAATTTAAACACCAAATCTATCTACAGTTTGCTGAAGTTGGAATCTATGGCTGAGCTAGCATTCAGTTGGATTTATTTTTAATTGTTGAATGCACTCTTGCCTCATAACTACATACATGAAATTGCTTTGAAAGGATTGAACATTTAATTGAGCACATGCTTAAAGTTGTATCCAATTGTTAAAGGTTTTAATTAGTTTATGCTTATTTGGGAAGCATCAATCAATTTTCTTTCTTCAGCTTCATGATTCAGATATTTTGAGAAATAATGAAGCTAGCTTTACATTGCTTAATGATTTTTGGAATTGGAAGTTGTTGCAACTTTGCGTTGTTTTGCAATTTAGACTTGAGGAAAGTTTACCTGCACACCACTCAATCTTTGTGCACTTACATGAAAATGTGTATTTCAACCTTTTAAGGTTAGAATCACGATATTTTGATGCAATATGAAAGATTCGANATTTAGACTTGAGGAAAGTTTACCTGCACACCACTCAATCTTTGTGCACTTACATGAAAATGTGTATTTCAATCTTTTAAGGATAGAATCACGATATTTTGATGCAATATGAAAGATTTGGATGGTATAAATGTAAGAATTGAAGTTTAGTATTGAGATATGTTAACGCATAGGAATTGTGGGGTTTGCATGCAAATCTTTATTAGATTCTTCTTGGCCGGTTTTCTCGGTATTATCGTTGTTTTGAAGAAGAATTGGGATGTCGTTCTAAGTTGTCATTCTTACTGTTTTGCCTCGACTTTTTCACCGTTTGGATACTATAAATTGCTGGTTTCGGAGACTTTATATGCCACCCGGGTGTTGATTCATTTACTGTTCTCGAGGGGCTTTGTGCCCCATTTAAATGCTGATTTTTGGGGNTTACTGTTTTGCCTCGACTTTTTCACCGTTTGGATACTATAAATTGCTGGTTTCGGAGACTTTATATGCCACAAGGGTGTTGATTCATTTACTGTTCTCGAGGGGCTTTATGCCCCATTTAAATGCTGATTTTGGGGTACTTTACTTGCTGTTTTAATGCTGTTTGGAGGATAATTAAATGATGTTTTGGGGACTGTTTTGGGCTGATTTTTGCTGCAGNGGGTACTTGCTGTTTTAATGCTGTTTGGAGGATAATTAAATGATGTTTTGGGGACTGTTTTGGGCTGATTTTGGCTGCAGTTTTTTTTGGGGCTTTAAATGTACACTCTTAGGAAGGTTTTGTCACTGTTTTCGGGCTGGTTTAGATTGGTTTCGCTGCAGTTTTCGTACCTTTTTAGGGAGGTTTGGTAACTGTTTTAAGACAGCTTTGGGCTGATTTGCTAGTCTTGGATCTTTTATGCACTGTTTTGGAGCTGATTTTGAGAGTTTTGCCTACGGTTTTGGGGTTGAGTTTGATAACTCAATTTATTGTTTTGGGGTCGTATTTGGAGAATTTTATTTACGGTTTTGAGTTTCATTTGATTATCATTTCAACGCTTTTAGGCTGATTTACTTATTATTTTTTTCTTCTATTTTTCGGCTTTGCTAGTTTTGGAAGTGGGTCGGTCTTCTTTTATTTTGTTTATTTTTAAATGGTTAAGTCATAAATATGGGGATTGATAATTTAGTTAATTTGAAGATATAGAAAACCTTAAATCACCTTAAGCATAAGTTAAAGAGTAGACTTCCTAGAGTTTTAGCAGCACGCCCTAGGTGAGAGTCTATCCACCTAGTCCTCAGTGTAGACCTCCTAGACTTTAGATGCACACCCTCGGTGAGAGCCCATCCACCTAATCCTCAGAGTAGGCTTCCTAGAGCTTAAGTACACACCCTACGTGAGAGTCCATCCACCTAGCCCTCAGCATAGACTTCCTAGTTTTTAGGAGCACAACCTAGGTGAGAGTCGATCCACCTAATCCTCAGCATAGGCTTCCTAGATTTTAGGAGCACACCCTAGATGAGAGTTCATTAACCTATTTTTCAGTTTAGGCTTCCTAGATTTTAGGAGCACACCATAAGTGATTGTTGATTCACCTAATCCTCGAATGCACAGTGAAACTAGACACTTGACCCTAATTCACAAACTGACTATGACACTAGACATAATGCACCGAGATGTGACCCATGCTTCCTTAATTAAATTAATAGTGGAATTCCCGTCATGAATTAACCTATAATGAAACCCAGTGCATCGGGATTTGAGGTTGAATATTACAGTCAAATCCTCTTGGCAATTGGGGAAATTTCTTAACGCCACATATGGATCATCGGACTAGGATAAGTCTAGGGTCTAGGTGGCGAGGGCGATGACGACATTGCTTATGTGTGCTTAAACGAGGGATATGAAGTGAGATTATTAGAATAGTATCTCCTACCTCATGGATCTTCAACAAGGGAGAGAAAAGGATCCATGATACTATTCACCGATTCTTGGTGGGATCGTTGCCCCCGGCATTCTTAGGTTGTCAGTAGTTCTAGCACGATTAAAGTGACTAACCTGTGGACTGTACGACTTTACAAAATATTTACAAAAATAAAATAAAAATCTTTTTTGCATGTTAAAAAGAACTCTGCATAAAAAAGACTTAAACAACAGCTTTTGCATGAAAATCAAATAATTTTTCTATGAAGATTTATAAAACTCCATGGTTAGTCATTTGGATTGAGGTTAAGAACTACATCCTGTAGATTGTCGAGTTGCAACTCTTACTCAAGGTTGGGAAGCACACAACCCAGCTCTGAGTTGTTGACCTCATTTTAGTGAGGTCTTAGTCTCCTACTCCCATGAACCCCAAATCTAGCCTTAGGAGTCCCTTGTTGACCATCCTAGCGGACTAGCAATGGAGCCCACCTCCCGTAGAACTTAAAGCCACTTCCTGACTCATTTTTGTGAAGAAACTCGCATGAGTGGTTCCAAGCACTCAACTTCTAGTTGCAAGGGTTAATGACCAACATGTAGAGGGCCCGAAAATGAGTTCATATAGGATCAAACAGCCTTAGGTGATCCCTTTGTGACTCGAACACTCGTGAACGCCGCAATTCACGCACTCATTAAACCACGCACGATTTCGACTTAAATTGACACGCCCGTCGGCGAACTCGTCCGAACGACCCCGGATGACGAAACGGACCGCGCCGACGCCTCCGGAACGTCAACTTTAGCTAGGAGGGACGCTCATATTGCTGGGGTTACACGCGCGCACAAATGACACGGAAATCAATGTACTTTTTTATTAGCGGTATGTGGGCCCGAGCTCAACTGAGGTTCGACGGGTTCGATTCAGGCTGGACTCGAGCCTGAACAGGAGTTAAGTAATTTGAATTTTGAATTTCAAATTTCAAATGAAATATTTAATTCAGTTTTAATGAAATTTAATTAGGAGCTCTTATATGCTAAATAAAACTCCTCCCCCGTTTGGAAATTCATTAATTTCGCGCGCCAACATCCTGTAACGTTCCTCTGCGATTCCCCGGATACAAGATCCCACTGAAAGCATTCGGCCTCCTTCTTCCTCAGAACGAGATTACGAGCTCTCCCTCTGCACCGAGCTCTGCACCTGCCTCGTCTCCTCTTCCGGCACCGAAGCCGAAAAACTTCTCCCGCACTCGCCTCTCCCTCGACCAAAGACCGAAGCTCTTCGCCTGCGCTCATCTCCTCTCTGCGTCGATCCCGCACGCCTGCTTCGTCTCTTCTCCATACGATCGAAGTTGTTCGTCTCTTCCTCCCTCACGCACAGAAAACATTCGCCTCTTCTTCCTCCCGCTCGGCTAGCGTCTCTTGTTAGACTTTCTCGGGTTCGATCCCGCCTCCTTCGCCCGACCGAAGCATCTGCTGCGTCTTCCACGCCGAATTTGCTGCTCGCCTCTTCCTTNTAGACTTTCTCGGGTTCGATCCCGCCTCCTTCGCCCGACCGAAGCATCTGCTGCGTCTTCCACGCCGAATTTCCTGCTCGCCTCTTCCTCGCTCGAAATAAACCCTCGCTCGCCTCTGCCCTTTTCTTCGCGACCAGACCCCGCTCGACTCGCCATCTCAACAGACCGAACGACTCCATATCTCGCTCGACTCTCTTTCTCTCGACCAGGATCACTCGGCCGACTCCCTTGCCTGCATTGGAGGTAGGAGGAACACAAAACTCCAGAACTTCTGAAAAGCTTTGGAGTNTATCTCGCTCGACTCTCTTTCTCTCGACCAGGATCACTCGGCCGACTCCCTTGCCCGCATTGGAGGTAGGAGTAACACAGAACTCCAGAACTTCTGAAAAGCTTTGGAGTGCAGAAACTTAGCGATTGCAGTAACTGGATAATGAATTCTTATTTTGTTACTGTACTGCTCATTTTATTTATACAATACATGCATCTACGAGTTAGGAAGATTTGCATAAACATCCACTCAATCCATGTGCTTTTACATGTCCATTGCCTCGAACTTTCACATGAGTATGCATAGCACTCAAATATTTTATGTTGCAATAAGATAATGCATTATCTTTTACAATACGCATAAACTTCATTTTTTTTTTTTTGTAGACCTACTTGCTGAATTGAAAGTTTTAGAATGACATAGATGTTGTTTCGAGCCTTATAAACTTGCAGTTTTGAAAGGNTATATATATATATATATATATATATATATATATATATACACGTGTATGTATATGTATATGTATGTATGTATATGTATGTATTTGCAAATTAGTAAGCAACCACATAAATAAAAATAATAGTTAGCAATTATCCTGTGAGAACAGCAATACCATTTATCACCATATCTCATATAACTAAACTTGAAGTATCACTAAGTCAATATTTTGTAAATAAATATCCAGATTTTAAACATCTTTGAGATGATATCCACCTTTTCTGCCATTTTTTAAGTCAGATAAACATTTGGTACACCCAAGACTTATAATCCCAGCATACAATGAAGAAGGTATCGGACATAGAAATGGCACTACTTTTAGACAAATACAAGTTATATAGCACACCTATTTCTTTATATGGAAAAACAAAACAGGAATTATGAGGCATGAGGTGTTTAGAACACGCTCAACCAAACCATACAAAGCAACTAAATATTATTTTATTTTTATGTTTCATATTACTAGCTACATAACAACTAAACTTTGTATAACTTAAATGAGCTCAAATTTAAGATGTATATAAAAGAATGTTTTTGCTATTTTTAACATTAGTAAAGAGTGCAAACTCCAACACTATTTCACCTTTATCTTTACTCTCCACACATCAATCCACCAATTCACCATGAACGTCCCCAGATACTAAAGATATTTCAATCAGATATTACAAAGCTCGTCTCTTTGACAATAATTGATGAAAGGAAAAAATGATTACCATACCTCAATTACAAATCTAAGTGAATCATCATCAACCTGCCATTATTCAGGATTTAGGGAAGGGTGCAATGGTCAAAAGTGCGAGCACTTCAAAAGATTTTGCCAAAAAAAAAAAATTTGCTGATGGTTTTAAATAAACAAACCTCTATCCTCTAAATTAGTTACTCATCCATTCACACGCCAAGCCTAGCAGCAGGAAGTAAAAATAGAAAGATAAATGAGTGCTGAAAGGACCCAAGGTGGAGAGAGGATGTGATTGAGACTAAGAAGAAGAGAGATGGAGAAAAGAAGTTGGCAGCTAGGTTTAATTATCCGGATTCATTCACTATTTATCATAATTATTTCTTAGAGCCCTAGGGCAACCTTTATCATGGCATATTAAAGCATGCATAAAAACTAAATGGATGCATGGCTAGATACCGACAACCACAAAAAAATAATAACAATAATAAATAAATAAATACCAACAACCAAGAGTCATTTGACCGTGATGATTCTACATAATTTTCGGGCCAAAACAAAAACATCTTCTCTGGAGAGTTGTAAAGTGGCAGACATGATGGTGGGGGATGCGGAACTAAGTAGCACTCTCAAGGTACACTTTGAAGTAGAAAAATATTCTAGTAAGCCAATTGAGGAGGCAATTGACAACCATGAGAAACTAGTAGATTTATCAATGATTGATCAACCTATAAAGAAGCCAAAGGCTTCAATGTTTAATGTCAACACACACCATGCATCAAATCAATAACAAAAGCAATAAATATTATTACAATATGGTTATGGCGATCGTTATGATACAAGGTTAATTGATATGAGTGAAATAAATAGATAATAACATTGGGAACTAAGGACATGTGTCACCATCTCAACAATTGGTGAAATGTTTGGACATCTATGTCAGTGTACGGGGAAGCAAAAAACATGACTAATCTTCACGATATAACATCCTAACAGTGGAAGCAATGGAAAGATATGCAATCTATGATGGAGTAAGCAATACCATTAGAAACCAAGGCANTAAACCCTATTTAATCCTTGTATTAGATAGGGGAACTTGTCGGTCATACATAAAAATGTTCGCAGACCAAACAAGTGTCACATCTCTTAGTTTGCAAGATTGGGTCTATCGCTCGAGGTCTACACTTATCTTTCGGGAGGGTGTAGTATTCGCGGTATCAGGCACGATTATGCAAACTATTGGACAAATGAGATTCATTTGATCTCATTTTTCAAAAGCTAAAACACTACTTTCGAAACCCAAACTATATATCTATTATATTAAATTAAATTTCAAAAATTATTTTCAAATTCATATTTTTAAATCTATCAATTAAAAAAAGTTGACCGACACATGCATATGTAAAAATACATAAATACTCATTCATTCTCTCTTAATGACACCGCATTGGCAGGAACTAGAAAGCCACAAGCATATGGTACACCTTACATATCCACAAATACACAAAAGCACCCATAAGACCTGTACACATATGCGGACTATAAAAAGTATCTCTAGAATCTATATATATATATATATAT
>JXCR01097328.1:328735-358540 GCA_002079205.1 Phalaenopsis hybrid cultivar | reverse complement strand
CCAAAAAACTTTCTGTTGAAAAAAAAATTATGTAGGTAAAATAATTGTTATCATTTGATGTAGGACAAATATTTATGTTAGTAATTAAATTGGCTAGATTGTATATAAGAAAATAATTAAATTTGAAGATTAAAAAAATTGAAATTGTATATTCAACACATAATTCAATGTAAGGATTTGTGTTGTTATCAAATTCATAGATGCTTTTGTATGATATAATTAATGTACAAAAAATATTCTGTCAGTAAATAAATTTTATTTGCAAACTAATTATTACCAATAAGGTTTTGTGGAAAAAAAATTTGTCAAGTAATTATATACTGAAATATATACTTATATGTAGAAAAGGTAATTTTTATCATATTCATATACATTTATATGATCTATATTATGTATGTAAATAATTTGTGTTAGAAATTAAATTGTGTGAAAATTAAATGTTATTAAAAGAGTGTTTGGCAAATGAAAAATTATTTCATGAATTTGGTATTCAAATATATAATCCCTGTATAAAAATAATGTATAACTTAATTAAATTTTCAAAAATTGTGAGAGAAAAATATTTGTTATCAAATTTATCGTCAACCAGCTTATGTTTGTGAAAAACTGAAATATTTATAACTTAATTATGCCTTGTGCATTTTTAATAGCACTAATAGAAGCTTAAGCATATAACTAATTATTGATAATTAATTTATTTTAAATATGTATTTTTAAAAATCATGGTCATAAAAATATACCATGTTTGTTGCATAATAAACTTATTCCTGGATAGTGAGATTTGGGAAATAAATTTAAGTACATGTAAATTTAAATTAAAAGGATTTTACCTAATTATTGATATTTTACATCTCATGCAAAATAGGAGGCTAAATATTATAATATTCTATCACATACAAATGAAGCTTCTATCATACCCATTTAATTAAAGATTGTTTGCCGTCACTTTTTTTTATTATTATTTTTTATTTTGCTTATGCTTTGATTTTAAGTAAAATGTGTTTGGTATGTTAAAAAATAAATCAACTTATTTTTAAAAATATTCATAACATCTAAAACTTGTTAGTGTTTAAAAAATATGTTGATTTATTTTTAGAAAAAAAAATTATGTGAAAAACACAGCAAACAAATTAATTTTTAGAAGTAAAAGCTAAAAGCAAAAACAAAAAATAAAGATGATCCGAGCAGGCTCTTACTAATCGTAGTTGACATTAATAAATGATTTGTTATATTGTTGCCCCATATATTAGTCATGTCATGATTTTTTCGATAAGTTTTACGCTGACTATCGACTACCTAATGCAACCCTCCACTTTTCACATCCGGACTAAGACGCAATGGAGAAAAAGGATTCATGTAGCCGATCCCACGTAGTGGGATTAAGGCTTTGTTGTTGTTGTTGTTGCTGTTGTTGTTGTTGCCCCGTAGATTATTGAGAATAAAATTAATATAAATACGAATGAGACACCGATCAATAATGTTGAAGAGGCTCCAAATAGCGAAGCTCAACAATATGGAGGATCAACGTGATGGATAAATGAATGAAGAGGAGGCATGTTAGATAATCATAATCATTTTGTGTTGATGGTAATTTTTCATACATAATGTATACACTTCATCCATATTTTAAATTGATGGGCAATTTTCTAAGTATGATTATAATAATTTTTAGGAGAAGATGTTTGTGATAAAGATATGAAAAATAAGTTTAATCACAAGTATTGTGATGGAATAAGAGGACCAAATTTATTTATACTTTGCATCATAACAACAATCATTAAAAAATGTCAAATTTATAATTATGAGACTGAATCCATGAGACGAAAAAGATCAAATCAAGTGACAAGGAGAAGTGTTTGTTGAAGAGAACATCTTTTAGAACACGACTGTAATAGAGGTTGTATGCTAGGAGGTGCATATGGGTCTCATGGGCAAAAAGATGTGCACGAGCAAGTATAAGGAGCATGGCTAAGGGATGAGAGCATATACATTGGAAGAGTTCTTCTATTTTGATTGCAAGAAAATGTCCTGTAAAGTTGAACTACATGAACCGGAGTGGAGTTGCAAAACGGGACAACGAGCGAGCATGTTAGTATCGAATTGGCAAAAGTAACTAATAAGCAATGGTGTTAGAGGCACGGTTTTAGAGTGTGCGAGCAAGATGTAAACATGAAAGTAGAGCTATGTTCGCACTTAGAATAAGTGTGGTTGTGAGCAAGACTTGTCAAATAATGAAATTGAGAGTTTATGAAAAAAAAAAAGCGAACAAGAATGAATTTCAGCTCAAATACCATATTGATACAAATAGAAAAATTCAAAAAGGCAATGATAAGACGGACAAGATAGAAAGACAGGAGAAGGAAGAGAGATGAGATAAGAGGAAAACTCATTTAATATTCCATCATAAATATTTCAATCCTTATATAGAAAATGGTCATCAATACTTAATAAAAATAATTTGAGCTAATATAATAATTACATTGTGTTCTTATAAAGCATTTAACACAAGAAAATTGTTTAAAACATGCATAAGCAACAAATGAAAACATAACTAAAATCAAAAAATCAAGATTCATTTGACAATAATGATCTTACATCAACCTTCAAAAACAAGTCTTTATCCCCATAAGTGGGGATCTTTTGTCAACCGTGACAAAAGAAAAATAAATAGAAATTTTGTTGGGATAATTTTAAAAAAAGTAATTTTCTAAAATAATATTTTAATCAAACAATTTTTTTTAAAAAAGGAGCTAGTCGCCCAAAATTTTTTAGACTAGCTCCTCCCCTAGGTGCTCCTCCATGTAATTTATTTATTATTTTATACAATTATTTATTTTTAGAAATTCATTTTTTCATCTATTTCAAGCTTTCTATTTGATTAAATACTAATAAATTTTATTGCTTTGTGTCTCAAAGTAAAATACTAAACATAATATATATATTGTTTATTTAATTAATTTATTTATGCTTTTGTCTAAATATTTTTTAGCTTCTAATGAAGAATTAAAGAATTTATAAATATATTGTTATATTTATTTTTACTGCTTTCTTTCAAACTATTTTATTTGAAAAAATATTTAGCAAAGTTCTTTTAATATCCTTCTTTTTAACTTTTGATGCTTGATTTAAAATAATAAGGAATGTGTAAATTAACTGTTTTGGATCGCCAAGATTTAGAAACTTAAGAAAATTTAGAAAAGAGCACAAAAAAAATTTACTATCAAATAATAACAATAGTAATTACTATTATTATTATTATTACACTGCAAACTAATTAGTAGCTAGTAATGATAACTTCTTTGTTGGGCCTAGCATTTCATCCACAATTATAATAATTTAGGCTCCTCATTGGCCCTTTCCAAAGCCTATGATTTCTATCATATTATAAAATCATGGGTACCTTAATAAGTTATATTATGTAGACACGCACGCACGCACATACATACAACCATGAAATTCATAAATATTAGAAGAATTCCATTAATTTATTTTCAAATTAAAAAATATGCTGAAGAAATTTTTTTATAAAGCTAAGAATATAATATAATTATAAACTAATATAATAATAAGCTAGAAGCTAAAAAATATGAAAGCAAAAACTTGAAATAAATGTAAAAAATTAAAAATATAAATAAATAAACAAAATTTATTAAATCATGAAAATAAAAAAAATTAAATATTTTAATTTGAGCTTTAAAATAATTAAATTTATAAATACTAAATAAAATTAAAAACTAGAAATAAATAAAAAATTTGAATTTACAAAAATACAATAAATATAAGATAAAAAAATAACTTAACAAGTCAGGTGGCCATCGAGGAGAGGAGCTAGTTGCCAAAATGTTGGGTGATTAGTGCCATATAAAATTCTTTGTTTAAAATTTTTCTTTCATTCGAAAGAAAATTAGAAAATTCCATCTATCAAAATTGTCTAAATTTGTAATTGCTATTTGCAAGTTGAGAACAAACCTAGGTAAATGATTAAGTTGGAGGATCATGACCTAAAGGCCATTGATTCAAATCACTAATACCACTTATTTCTAATACAAGAGTATGGCTAGGGGTGTCAAAAAAAGCTCGTTATTCGCGAACAGCTCATATTTGGTTCGTTAAATAGCTCAAGTTCAATTCATTTGTTAAGCACGCGAGCCAAATACAAATAGTTTTTTTGAGCTCGATTTATATACAAGTCAAACACAAACAAAAATTTATTTGTTTCTGTTTGATTGTTTGGTTGTTCGATTGTGTTCAGCTCGTTTTAACTCGAAATAATTAAATAGAAAATTAAAAATATTTTTTATTATCTTTTTATATTAATTTTTTATATGTATTAAAAATGTTAAATTTATTTATTTTTAAAAANTAAAAAATTAAAAATATAAATAAATAAACAAAATTTATTAAATCATGAAAATAAAAAAATTTAAATATTTTAATTTTAGGTTTAAAATAATTAAATTTATAAATACTAAATAAAACTAAAAACTAGAAATAAATAAAAATTTTGAATTTACAAAAATACAATAAATACAAGATAAAAAAATAACTTAACAAGTCAGGTGGCCATCGAGGAGAGGAGCTAGTTGCCAAAATGTTGGGTGATTAGCGCCATATAAAATTCTTTATTTAAAATTTTTCTTTCATTTGAAAGAAAATTAGAAAACTCCATCTATCAAAATTGTCTAAATTTGTAGTTTCCATTTGCAAGTTGAGAACAAACCTAGGTAAATGATTAAGTTGGAGGATCATGACCTAAAGGCCATTGATTCAAATCACTAAAACCACTCATTTCTAATACAAGAGTATGGCTAGGGGTGTCAAAAAAAGCTCGTTATTCGCGGACAGCTCATGTTTGGTTTGTTAAATAGCTCAGGTTCAATTCATTTGTTAAGCACGCCGGCCAAACACAAATAATTTTTTTGAGCTCGATTTATATACGAGTCAAACACAAACAAAAATTTATTTGTTTCAGTTTGATTGTTTGGTTGTTCAATTGTGTTCAACTCGTTTTAACTCGAAATAATTAAATAGAANAAGGCCATTGATTCAAATCACTAAAACCACTCATTTCTAATACAAGAGTATGGCTAGGGGTGTCAAAAAAAGGTCGTTATTCGCGAACAGCTCATGTTTGGTTTGTTAAATAGCTCAGGTTCAATTCATTTGTTAAGCACGCGAAGTTTTTTTAGCTCGATTTATATACGAGTCAAACACAAAAAAAAATTTATTTGTTTCGGTTTGATTGTTTGGTTGTTCGATTGTGTTCAACTCGTTTTAACTCGAAATAATTAAATAGAAAAAAAATATTTTTTATTATCTTTTTATATTAATTTTTTATATGTATTAAAAATGTTAAATTTACTTATTTTTTAAATATATTTTGGTGTTATATTTATTAAAAAAATAAGTTTAGGTGTTAGATATGTAAATAAATAAGACTTGGGTGGTATGTATGTAAATTTCTCTAAACTAAAGCATTAGTGAAATCTCTTTTTTACTTAGGAATTATATATGTAAATACATATTGTTACTGATATGTACGTAATGCAGTGAGATTTTATCCAAAAAAAGTCCGTAAGTGGGCCTTAAGTTCTACTTTGAATAGTATATATAAATACATAAAAATTTGGTGGTACATAAATGGNAGGAATTATATATGTAAATACATATTGTTACTGATATGTACGTAATGCAGTGAGATTTTATCCAAAAAAAGTTCGTAAGTGGGCCTTAAGTTCTACTTTGAATAGTATATATAAATACATAAAAATTTGGTGGTGCATAAATGGCCCCACAAGCCATAATTCCACCCACTTATGTTTTATATTTAGGATCTATTTGGGGCAGCTGCAGCTTATCCAATAAGCTGGTTTGCAGCAGCTATTCGAGGAAGCTGATGCAAGGAAGTTGTTGTGGGAAAGCTAACTATTTGTTTGTTTTTTACGATTTGAAAACAATTGAATGACAGCTATCTCTGGAAAAATGATCATCCTGTCCATGTGAAGTAATATTATTTGTAACAAAAGTGTCAGTCATACATTTGATACTTAAACAATCTCGTGAATTAATTCATCTAATTGAATTGCTGACTAACATTTCATAAGAGTACTTAATTAATACNTTAAAAAAATAAGTTTAGGTGTTAGATATGTAAATAAATAAGACTTGGGTGGTATGTATGTAAATTTCTCTATACTGAAGCATTAGTGAAATCTCTTTTTTACTTAGGAATTATATATGTAAATACATATTGTTAGTGATATGTACGTATTGCAGTGAGATTTTGTCCAAAAAAGTCCGTAAGTGGGCCTTAAGTTCTACTTTGAATAGTATATATAAATACATAAGAATTTGGTGGTACGTAAATGGCCCCACAAGCCATAATTCCACTCATTTATGTTTTATATTTAGGATCTATTTGGGGCAGCTGCAGCTGATCCAATAAGCTGGTTTGCAGCAGCTATCCGAGGAAGCTGCTGCGAAGAAGCTGTTGTGAGAAAGCTAACTGTTTGTTTGTTTTTTACGGTTTGAAAACAATTGAATGACAGTTATTTCTGAAAAAATGATCATTCAGCTCATGTGAAGTAATATTATTTGTAACAAAAGTATCAGTCATATATTTGATACTTAAACAATCTCATGAATTAATTCATCTGATTGAATTGCTGACTAACATTCCATAAGAGTACTTAATTAATATNAGTAATATTATTTGTAACAAAAGTGTCAGTCATACATTTGATACTTAAACAATCTCGTGAATTAATTCATCTGATTGAATTGCTGACTAACATTCCATAAGAGTACTTAATTAATACATTTTTTTAAATATTAATTATTCTATTAAATTATTTTACTAATTACAATTATATATCATAATTAAATTAAATTACCTTTTCAAATATCTAATTAGTTAACATTCTTAAAATTTTCGTAAACATCATTTAATATTAATTAAATAGGATAATAACATGTAATAATTAAAATAAGTATTCATATCTGAAATTTCATTTATGGNACATCATTTAATATTAATTAAATAGGACAATAACATGTAATAATTAAAATAAGTATTCATATCTGAAATTTCCCTTCTGCTTCCTCTATCTTAGCTTCTTCATTAAACAAATACCCTAAATTTTGTAAGAATTATCATTCGGTTTCTGAAAATTAATTAAATTCATTAAGATTTACATTCATAATCCTAATAATTAATAAATAGTTGAAATTTCAAAATATAAATTTTAAATCGATTAAAGTTAATAGCTAATTTTACCTTATAATAAGATTGTGCATTGTCCTCAAATATACGAATCGAGCATACTCCTTCCTCCGCGAGTCGCACGTCATGGAGAACCCACCTTCTCTGCAAGTCACACGACAGGGTGGTCGCCTCCTTTCTCTGTGACTCGCACAACAACGTACCCACAAACTTTTCTTCCTCCCCAAGCTCTCAGCTCGATCCTACAGGCTGCATGAGAGGGGAAAATCACAGCACCTCTCCTCCTCTTTGTCGAAGATCTTGGGCACCGAAAGCCTTGCCTGATGCGTACGAGCGAACGGCAGAGAAGCGACGTCGAACAGAAGGGGTAAATTTTGTAAAAAGCCAACCCTCGAACATGGACAACGGAGCTCTAGTGGGACGCCGCTCTCCGCACGTCATCCCAAACGACCGAAATTCGCAGCAGCTCCCCGAATCGCACTCTGGACGTCGAACCAAACAGAGCCTTAGTCCCACATTGCCTCAATAGAAAGGAATCCCCATTAAAAATCCTACNACATCATTTAATATTAATTAAATAGGACAATAACATGTAATAATTAAAATAAGTATTCATATCTGAAATTTCATTTATGTTTCCTCTATCTTAGCTTCTTCATTAAACAAATACCCTAAATTTTGTAAGAATTATCATTCGGTTTCTGAAAATTAATTAAATTCATTAAGATTTACATTCATAATCCTAATAATTAATAAATAGTTGAAATTTCAAAATATAAATTTTAAATCGATTAAAGTTAATAGTTAATCTTACCTTATAATAAGAATGTGCATTGTCCTCAAATATACGAATCGGGCATACTCCTTCCTCCGCGAGTCGCACCCCATGGAGAACCCACCTCTGCAAGTCACACAACAGGGTTGTCGCCTCCTTTCTCTGTGACTCGCACGACAAGGTACCCACAAACTTTTCTTCCTCCCCAAGCTCTCAGCTCGATCCTACAGGCTGCAAGAGAGGGGAAAATTGCAGCACCTCTCCTCTCTGTCGAAGATTGTGGGCACCGAAAGCCTTGACTGATGCGTACGAGCGAATGGCAGAGAAGCGACGTCGAACAGAAGGGGTAAAATTTGTAAAAAGCCAACCCTCGAACACGGACCACGGAGCTCTAGTAGGACGCCGCTCTCTGGACTTCATCCCAAACGACANCCAAGCTCTCAGCTCGATCCTACAGGCTGCAAGAGAGGGGAAAATTGCAGCACCTCTCCTCTCTGTCGAAGAACGTGGGCACCGAAAGCCTTGACTGATGCGTACGAGTGAATGGCAGAGAAGCGACGTCGAACAAAAGGGGTAAAATTTGTAAAAAACCAACCCTCGAACACGGACCACAGAGCTCTAGTGGGACGCCGCTCTCTGGACGTCATCCCAAACGACCAAAATTCGCAGCAGCTCCCCGCATCGCAATCTGGACGCCGAACCAAACAGAGCCTTAGTCCCACAATGCCTCAACAGAAAGGAATCCCCATTAAAAATCCTATTTAATGATTTTTATGTCGCTTGTGTTTATGAAGCTAGAAGCAAATCAGATTTCCAAATTTTGAAAATATTTTAAAATAAAAGTTTATTTCTACCCAAACTAGCTGAAATAAATTTAAAAAATTAAATATTAAAATTTAAAAAGCTCAAAATCAAGCAAATTATCAGCAAATTTGAACAATTTTGAGCTATTTTGAATATGAACTTATTTCAAATATAAAATATGAAAAATTTTAAACGAGCCGAACAAAAAAAAGTTTGGAGCTTTCCCATGTCAAACATAAAAAAACAAAAAAATTTAAACAAGCCAAACAAAAATAAGTTTTAAGCTCGTNCTATTTTGAATATGAACTTATTTCAAATATAAAATATGAAAAATTTTAAACGAGCCGAACAAAAAAAAGTTTTGAGCTCTCCCATGTCAAACATAAAAAAAAAAAAAATTTAAACAAGCCAAACAAAAATAAGTTTTAAGCTTGCTGATGTTCGGCTCATTTACAAAAATAGGTATGGCTGCATG
The DNA here is from genome assembly GCA_002079205.1 of Phalaenopsis hybrid cultivar. Taxonomy (NCBI): domain Eukaryota; kingdom Viridiplantae; phylum Streptophyta; class Magnoliopsida; order Asparagales; family Orchidaceae; genus Phalaenopsis; species Phalaenopsis hybrid cultivar. The sequence goes on along the minus strand of JXCR01097328.1, from coordinate 349,264 downwards.
CACCAACCTAACCAAACCCTACACTAGCAAGAGTTTTACNAATCAGATTTCCAAATTTTGAAAATATTTTAAAATAAAAGTTTATTTCTACCCAAACTAGCTGAAATAAATTCAAAAAATTAAATATTAAAATTTAAAAATCTCAAAATCAAGCAGATTATCAGCAAATTTGAACAATTTTGAGCTATTTTGAATATGAACTTATTTCAAATATAAAATATGAAAAATTTTAAATGAGCCGAACAAAAAAAGTTTTGAGCTCTCTCATGTCAAACATAAAATTAAAAAAAATTAAACAAGCCAAACAAAAATAAGTTTTGAGCTCGTTGATGTTCGGCTCATTTACAAAAATAGGTATGGTTGCATGCACCAACCTAACCAAACCCTACACTAGCAAGAGCTTTATGCATTGAGTTGCAATTTATATGCAACAGTACATAGTGCTTTAAGTTTTGATGCTTAATATTCTACTATGTAAAGAGTTGAAGGAATCATATATGTACTGATTAAACTATCTAAACAAAATATATTCAAGATAACGGACAAAAAGCTATGGTCGCGTTGTTAACAATAGTTTGGAGTAATGCATGTATTATTTTAAGGTTGGGGCATTTACATACATAATACACAATTCTTTTGTATTTACATAAAAAATTTCATATTTAGACGCATTGCACTCAAATGTTTAATATCACATCAAAAATACCACTATTACTATTTTTAAAAGGTGATATACACTTTTTCATGTATAGGTTTAAAGCACCAAAGTTGTGGAATAGCAAGGGATAGGAAAGTTAAAAGAAAATACAAAAAGGCCTTAGGAAGTTGTGAAATAGCAAGGAACAAATATGCGAGGTTGACGGCGTTTGGAAGAGGATAGGCATCGATCCAAGGCTGCCTCGGTTGAAAACAGCAAAGAGGGCTCCAAAACGATGAGGTCCGATGGTCGAGGAAGGTCCAACACCTGTTCCTAAATAAGACACGGACACACCGCTTGCGAAAGGAAAGAATACAGCAATACGAAGAGCATAAAACAGAGAACAATGTCTCCCAAAATAATAACAATCACCAAAAGTCTTTAAAACAAGAATACAACAACATATAAATAGTCTCTCAAACATAAAAACCCTAATTATAATTCAAGAATGTGATAAATTTAGGCCCCACAATGTCCTGCAGCAACAATAGGCAAGAAATCTTTTTTCAGAGTAGAATAGATCGAATTTCGTTTATCACGTTTGCGGGATTGCGTGAATCATGAACTCTTGTGATTCCCGCTTAGGCGTAATCGCGTGAATCGTGAAATCCCATGAGATGAAATCCCGCGCTCACTTCCCCATCCAAGCTTCAACTACCTATCGTGTTCTACATCATTCTCCCCTGATAGGAGTTTCGTCTGCTTCGTCAAAAACTTCAGAAAGCAATCCATCACCACTATAATAAAGTTATCACCATGATGTGTCTAAGGCAATCCCACCACAAAATATATTCTCATGTCAATTACATGCAATTCTAAAACACATATGCTATTCTAAAGCACATCCTGATATAATAAATATCCATCATTTTTTGGCCCAATCAGAGTTGGAACTGCACATAGATATGTATTCTCACAAATCAAGTTTAGACAATTAAATCTATAACATATTTCTCACACTCGTACTCGACAAGGTGTATCTAATAAACAGGTCTGTCAATAAAACCATCTATGGAATGAAAGTTGTTACATGTTGGACCACTCTTGATGGCAACTACCTAAGAGTAAACTGTCGGTCAGGATATCAGGTGATTCCCTCAACAATGACTGTCTCTTTTCTGATGTCGTCTCCTCAGACTATCTTCTAGAAAAATCAATATGAATTTTGTTGTGATCTCTTTCTTGAGTCCAACTTGAATCACTAACATCTCTTCATCAACGGTTGAAAGTTGAGATTCCTTTTCGAAGTCTTTATCTTCTTCCGTCAGACCGTCCATTTTTCAACTGTTTTTTGTTCAGTGAAAGAGATCACTCTCCTGTTTGAGCAATCAAACACAATATGTTCAAAGTTGTGCCATTTGAGGTGTTTCTTTGCAATGACGGATTTAGGATTGTTGGTTGGCTTAGATGTTTTCGGTTATACTCTTATTGCTTGATAATGGAGTTGAACTCTACCTATAAGATGTGGCGGTCACCCTAGTGATGTTTCTCCACCTTTGAAGCTAGTGTTTGAATATCCTATAATGTTCAATAGGGTTGGATGGTCTCAGTCCTCTCATATATCGATCAAGGGTGTTATCATCGGGCTCTACTAGCCCACACTTCAACATAAGTTGCTCTAACTCAACAATGTAGTCATCTACCGAGAGATCTTGTTGTTGTAAGTGATAAAGTCTCAAGAATATGTCATATTTATAATATGTTGGCAGATACTTGCACGGCATCTCTGATATCGGAGTTAACTAAACAATAACGGGAAATGCAACTTTTATTATTGAAATAAAATAAGGGTTACAACAAAAACAAACTGAAATAGAAAATAATGAAAGACACAACACAAACACCAAACTAAGGCATGTGTTGAAGGTGGTGAAAAGGTTGTGGTAGGGTGGGGTGGCTGCCACTAGGGAAGGTAGAGGTTAGAAGGATGGAGGCGGCAAGCAGAGTACCTAAGGGGTTGGCGGCTAGACAGCGGCAAGGAAGGAGAAAGTTGTAAGTAATGCTGTAACTAGGACAAGGGATTGGTAGCAGGAAAACAACACGAATGCCAGCAAAGCAATTCCGACAAGGGGTGGCAACATGTCAAGCGGCTAGGATGAAGGTTAGGGAAGCAGGGAATCTGCAGGAAATGAGATTGACGGCTAGGAAACAGCACAAATGACGACAGAGCGATTCCGGCAGGGGGCGGTAGCAGGTCAGACGATTAGGATGAAAGTTGAGGATGTTAGAAATGATAGATAAACACAACTTCAGATTGAGTTACAGCTAGAGCATCTTCTCGATGTCAGATACAGTCCTGGGAAAGAAAATTGTAGACGTCGACGACTGTCCTGACATAAAACATGAGAAAAACAGCTCCAAACATAGAAAACAACATATAAATACTATTAGATAAACGTGAAAGGGAAGGGGGCACTTCTATCTGGGCAGCAACCCTATTCCCTAGGGTTGATCGGCCCAATCTCCCTCCCAGCTAAACTGGTTCAACCCTCAAGAGCTTCATCTGGTTCAGGCCAGGAAATGCACTGCCTTAATCTAATGTTTTATCTTGTACCAAGTAGTAATTTTACACTTCTCGTTGTCGAAGTAAATTCAAGTTCTCCCACCACAAAAAAACATTTTGCATGAGTTTGATGACTATCAATTTAACTCTTTTATTCTTGGGACATATTTGTACTAAAAAATTTGCTACACTATTTGAAGACACTTATGGTCGGTTTGGGGCACCTGCAACTATTTGAAGAAACAATTGTGAAGTTGTTGTAGAAGTTGTTCAAAAAATTGCGGTGGCGACTACCAAAAAAAAAATTCAAAAGTCAAACCGTAGCTTGCTAGCAGTCACCACGCTTAGCTAGGTTCGGTTCCAAAACGTAGCTTTAAGCTGAATAGAAAGCTGAATATTTTTGAAAAAACAGACAAAATACAATTTTGCCAAAAAGAAAAATGTGTGGTGTGACACCGCAAATCCACCCCAAACGCACCTGTAATGAACACATCTAAAATCCATACGATCGTCAAAATCTGATAAATCTACCTTTATCCAAGATCCAAGATTCTTCTTTGATACTTCATGCCGAATTATCGGGATAGTGATTCTTCGTCACTGGAATTTGCCTGGTGTAAGGGATTCACTTCTCTCGATATGGCAAGTCAACATTGTAGCTATGGATAACCTCACCTGATTGTCTTCTCTCAAAGGTTGCAACATCTGTAACAGTAGAAAAATTTATCGTCGTATATCCTTTATAGTAATCTCATGGACACCTCTCTGTGAATTTTTCTGATGTGGCATTGTGTCCTTTTCTTCCGATTACAATTTTGATGGGTGTAGGATGAAAGACAAAATGTTGATCAAAGTTTAAGGTTTTTATGGTAGGTATCGAGACGGATTTTTAGTGGGGAAAAGAATGTTTGATTTTGAAAATTTAGGGTTTACGGTTAGAAATTGTGATAGGAATGAATAGACGGTAGAGTAGGATATTTTTTTCTTCTTTTATTTTGTGAATTTTTATTTGGGGCAGAAAAAACAAATACCTAAAAATTTAAGATTTGTCGAGCTATGATACCATATGATGTTGTTCTAGGCACCTAGAATGTATAATAAAATATAAAAAAAACATTAGGAGAGTTGTGGAATAGCAAGGGAAAGAAAATATACAAGGTTGACAGTGTTTAGATAGGGATAAAAATAAAGAGGGCTCTGAAACGATGAGTTACGATAGTCGGGGATCCACCACATATTCCCCAACAAACTACAAACACAACACCTCCAAAAGAAAAAAATACAGTACTTTGAAGAGCATAAATCATAAAAAAACTTTATCCAAAACAATAACAATCACCAAAAGTCTGTAAATCATAATAATCTTTAACGGATAAAAAAACCTAATTATAATTCAAGAATATAAGAATTTTAGGCCCCACAAGGACCGACAGCAACACTAGTCAAGTAATCTTCTTTTCGGCGCAGAATAGGATGGAATCTTGTCCGTCGCGTTTGCATGATTGTGTGAATCACGAGATTGTAATTTGTAGGGGGGATCACATGCATAGTAAAATCTTGCACGGTGGAATCCCGCACTAGCTTTCTTCACTCCCGCCCCCCTCCAAGTTTCAGGTTCCTATCACGTCTCACATCAGCTATGCATGTAATTATGAAAGTTTAGGTGTGAGATATGTGAAAACATAAGAATTGTGTGTTGTATTGCTTCATAGTCAAGTTATTCTTTTATCCCCTCCCGACGAACTAAAAACATAAAACCAAAATCCCTTGCTTTTGATCATCCATGACAATACCGTAAAACTCCCCCTTCTTGTTTATAAAGGAATCATGTTCGCCGCAATAAAGTTTCCTATTTTACGATCAATAGTTAAATNGACGAACTAAAAACATAAAACCAAAATCCCTTGCTTTCGATCATCCATGACAATACCGTAAAACTCCCCCTTCTTGTTTATCAAGGAATCATGTTCGCCGCAATAAAGTTTCCTATTTTACGATCAATAGTTAAANGACGAACTAAAAACATAAAACCAAAATCCCTTGCTTTCGATCATCCATGACAATACCGTAAAACTCCCCCTTTCTTGTTTATCAAANAATAGTTAAATTGCATGGAAATGGCTTGCGGGCAAAGAGCTAAGTAGAAAAGGTTAAGTTCTTACATCATTATCAGTTCTATATCTCCGTCCACAGGTAGCGCATAGCAGACAGATAGTTCATTTGGAGCACACAGACAATTTTTCTCCAGTGAGTGAAGTTCTCCCATTAGAGGACGGCTTGAGATCAGTTTGAAACCACCAGCAGTCTTCTTAGATATGTCCTTCAAGCATTTTTCAAATGAAAGATCTGTCAAAAACATGATAAGCTAAAAGTGGCGTGAATGGAAATTTAATCCTAAACATCAAAGGCCATGAAAAGAGACAAAATCAAGCAGCATAATATATTCTATTTTGAGAATCCAACGAAAAAAAACATGACACATGTAATTTCTAGCCCATATTTGTGGTTGCCATAAAGTCCTTTATTCTGAATATGTAAGAGATAGTTTTACAGCTGCTTGACACGACAAAATGGCTTCAAGTTGNCTTTACTGCAGTTTACCTTTCAAGTATCTTTTATTTACCTGCAATTTGATTATTCTGTATGCAAAACTAAACACTGACACCAAAACTATGAAGCACAAATCATCATTCTTAAACACTTAAATCCTGGAGCCATCGCGACGACAGGAGCTTGGAACCAACTTTGTGGGCAGCAGGACGAGGAACTTGGAGCGAGCAGCAAGAAGATCTTCTTCAGCATTATCTCTTCCTTAGCATAATAACAACCCTTAGGACTTCGAGGTAGCTCGCCTAGAGCGACGTAAATCTTCACCCTCTTTTAGGCTCCTGCACAACCATGTTGTGCAACATAAGTTCTGACTCGCTTTAGGTTCCGAGGTTGTCGTGTGACACGACTTAAACCCTCTTATCTTTGTGGGTTATTTGCATAATTGGGTATTACGCAAATATAAATCCCAAATAATAAAATTGGTAGGATTGAACATTCAAATAACATCATCTCTAAAAATATAGCCACACCGTAGGATAGTCCGGGATGTCACTGAGGTTTCTCCTCAGGATCTATGACATCCCCTACCTGTTCCTTCTTTTGGAATCCTGAAAATAAATGTTTCGCATTGAGTTATTCCCACTTGATTTTCCTCATCCTACCTTGAAAACCTGAACCTTGAATTCTTGAAGATTAGAACCATTGATCATTATCGAGAGTTTTCTCAAGTGACTCCCGTCATTTGGGATGTAATTAACTATAGGAGCTTGCCTCTATAGGGAACTTGGAACCCAGGTAAAATAAATCCTATTTAATCTTTGTATTAGATAGGGGAATTTGTCGGTCATGCATAAAAGGTTCGCAGACTAAATGGATGTCACAAATCTCTTAGTTTGCAGGATTGGGTCTATCGCCGAGGTCTACACTTATCTTTCGGGAGGGTGCAGTATTCGCGGTATCAGACACGATTATGCAAACTATTGGACGAATGAGATCCACTTGGTCTCGTTTTTTTTTTCAAAAATTAAAACATACTACTTTTAAAACTCAAACTATATATCTTTTATACTTAAATTAAATTTCAAAAAAAAAAATTATTTTCATAATCTAATCAAAAAGTTGACCGACATGAGCCTCCACTTTTACCAATGTCTTATACTCAGTTCTGATCTTTCATATGTGGCTAAGGGTTTCTTTTGCCGTGATTTTTTTTTACAACTCATTTTTCTGACTTTGGCGTTGGGTTTTCTCGTCTTGTTTAATTTTCTTGTAAGTTTATTTAAATCTGCTGCATATCATACTATGCTCGCAACATTAATAACGCAACAGTAACAAATGCCCAGGTACGCTTTTACAGTTTATCTACAGCATTTTACTTTACTGCATTTTACCTTTCAAGTACATTTTATTTACCTGCGATTTTATTATTCTGCATGCAAAATTAGCACTGAAACCAAAATCGAAACAAAACAAAACCAAACATTGACACCAAAACTGTGAAGCACAAATCACCAATCTCAAACACTTAAACCTGGAGTCGTCGTTACGACAGGAGCTTGGAGCCAACTTTGTGGGCAGCATGGCGAGGAATTCAGACCGAGCAGCAAGAGGATCTTCTTCAACATTATCCCTTCCTAGCATAATAACAACCTATAGGACTTCGAGGTAGCTCGCCTAGCGCGACTTAAATCCTCACACACTCCCTTTTTAGGCTCCTGTACAACCATGTTGTGCAGTGTAAGTCCTAACCCGCCTTAGCTTCCGAGGTTGTTGTGTGACACAACGTAAACCCTCTTATCTCTGCGGGTTATTTGCATAATCGGATATTATGCAAATATAAATCCTAAATAATAAAATTTGCAGAATTGAACAATTGAATAACATTATCTCTAAAAATATAGCCACACAGTAGGATAGGTTGGGAAGTCATCGATATTTACCTCGGATCAGTGACATCCCCTACATTTTCTTTTTTTTGGACTCTTGAAATAATTGTTCCTATTTGAGCCACTCTCACTTGTTTTTTCACGTCCTACCATGAAAACCTAAACTTTGAAATCTTGAAGACTAATACCTCTGATCATTATCGAGAGTTTTCTCAAGTGACCTCAGTCATTTGAGATGTAATTAATTATAAGGATTTGTCTTTATAGGGAACTTGAAACCCACGTAAAATAAACTCTATTTAATCTTTGTATTAGATAGGGGAAATTGTCGGTCATATAAAAAAAGGTTCGCAGACCAAACGGATGTCACAAATCTCTTAGTTTGCAGGATTGGGTCTATCGACAAGGTCTACACTTATCTTTCGGGAGGGTGTAGTATTTGCGGTATCGGGTACGATTATTCAAACATTTTGGACGAATGAGATCCATTTGGTCTCATTTTTCAAAAATTAAAACATACTACTTTCAAAACCTAAACTATATGCCTCTTATACTTAAATTAAATTTCAAAAATTATTTTCATATATCGTATTTTCAAATCTATCGATAAAGTTGACCGACAATGCAGTGACTAACTTATCTTTTAAAAATTCAAAGGCTGCTAGTCATGTTTCATTAAAATTTAAAGTCACATTCCTTAATAAATGACAAATGTTTGAATATCTTAGAGGAGTTCTTAATATATTTGTGTTGTCACATGAAAAATTTTATTTTGACGTTGTCCTAGCATTGTTTCTACAATGTAGTTACTAGTATTACACATAAGGTTAAATGGAAGTTTCCAATTCAATGTAACAATAACATTTGCAATTACTAATTTTAGTATAGTCACTAGCATGCCATATAAGTTTAAAATTTTAGTGTATCACATAAAAAATTTTATTTCTTTGTTATCCTTGCACTTCTTCTACAACATAGTCACTAACATTATACATAACTTTAGATGTAAGTTCCAAGTCCTGTGTAACAATCACAGGTGCAATGACAGATTTTTGTTTTAAAATTTCAAAGGCTGCCAGACATCTCATCAAAAATAAAAGACGTCCTTTAAGAAGTGAAACAAATGTTTGGATATCTTAGGGAAGTCCTTAACATATTTGTCGTAGAATCCTGTATGTCCTAAAAATAAATAATCCCTCAAACAGGTTGAGATAGTTTTTCTATAACTTGAATTTTTTGCATCGTCTACGTCCATTCCCTTTCTCAGATAATGTATGCCCTAAAACAATCTCTTCAATCACTGTGAAATGACATTTCTCCCAATTAAGCACTAGGTTAGTTTTTTACATCTTAGTAAAACTTTTGACAAATATTCAAGACATGAATCTAATGATATGCCAAATACGAAAAAGTCATTCATAAACACCCCAATCACCCTTTCTATCAATTCTGAAAAGATGGACATCTATGAGAGAGATATAGATCTATGAATTGATAGAGACTATCCTCTATCCGAATACATATGTCCCTATGAGCCACTACGCCGATCTTTTCTTATATGTTTTGGTCACGTCCGTTTCCGCTCCAAAGAGGAAGGTTTGGATTTTTCAATACGATGTCGTGAGGGATGTGACCTATGTGAGGTTCATAAGATACCACAGCTTTTAGTGTTTTATGATTGACCTCCGAATAATGAGTAGGGAGTTATATCCTTTTTATTATGATCTTCCTAGTCAAAGGGGATCCTGAGCAATAGGTTAAATTACTATATAAAGAAGATTTGTAAACAAAAGGACTGATTTTTCGAGTGGGAAGATTTTGATTTTTCTAGTTTCTTCTCTTCCATAAGAAGAAAGATTGGAAATGAAACAAATTTCTCTTCATTCTGTTGTGCTCAGCGAAGGAACTGCGGGTTACACAGGCTAAGGGCATCCTCTCAACATTAAATGTTTCTATGGGCTAGTGAAAGTTGTTTTATCTGGATCCTCTGGTGCTATAGGAATTTGATGGTACCTGAATAACCATCTAAGAAGCAAAAATAAGGGTGTTATGCAAGTCTATTAAGCATTTGGCTAAGGAATGAAGATGGAAAGTGGTCATTCCTAGTTGCTTTGTTCAACTTCTTATAGTCTATGCAAATTCTCTAACATGTGACACTCCTAGTAGGGATAAGTTCATTATTTTCATTTTTCACTGTAGTCACACATCTTTTTTTGGGTACACAACATATTGGGCTAACTAAAACACTATTGGAAACAGAGTAAATAATTCTTACGTCTAATCAATTCAAAATTTCCCTTTTTACTACCTCTTTCATCACTGTGTTTAGCCTCATCTGAGATCAATTTTTGGTTTATGGTATTCTGCTATTAATATTTCATGCATGCATAAGAAGGGCTTGTACCATTTATATTTGTTATATTCCACCCAAAAGTTTTCCTAAAAGTTCCTAGCACGCACCTTAACTTTGGCTCTTGCAATTCAGTTAATTCAGAAGAAATAATGACAGACAAAGTAAAAGATTCTCCTAAGAATACAAAGCTTCAAATGTTTTGCGAGAACCTTAAGCTCTAATTCAGAGCCTCAACTATAGATGGTACTAATGGTTTAGCATTATCCGAGGTGTCCAGAATCTTAAATTGATCCCTAATCACTCTAGGGATTTCTTCTAGCAGTAGTGCATATTCTTTCTTAGGGTCATTACTATTATTCTCAAATAAACCTTGCTCTGTTAGGTCCATCTCAATAGTATCTTCAAATTGGCTCTTGATCAACCATCCACCAAGTCTAACCTATAACTTGAATCATCACTAGAGTCATTGGGATAATTGATTTCAACTCATTAAAAGTCATTTCCTAATCATTTAACCTCATGGTCTAACTCTTCATTTTGAGCATGAATCATAGCTCTTTTTGTGGTTAAAAATAGTCTATCTAATGATAGTAGGAATTTCCTTTTCTTCTTTTATATTTAAAATAATGGAATCAACAAAGAAGGTAAATTTTATTTACCTTAAAAAGTACATCCTCTATCACCTGTAGGATAAATAAGAGATTGATCAACTAACTACAAAGTAATTGTGGTAGACTGGACTTCTCCTAGTCTTAGTTTTTTAGAAATAGATAGAGACATGAGGTTGATACAAACCCCTAAGTCACATAGAGCCTTCCCAAAGAATCTTTCTTCTGTAACACAAGTGTTAGTGAAGCTAGCGGAGTCTTTATGTTTTTGAGGAAGTTTTTTTGAAGGATTACACTACAATCATCACTCAGAGCATAGTCTCAAAGAAAGAAAGGTTGCATGAGGAGGAAAATCGAGGATATAGATTCCTGCAAGACCAAATTACAGTCAGAGCACCACTTTATCCTTGAGCGATGGTTACCATCTCTGACAATTTACAACTAGAGCACCTTCTTGCTTTCAAATAAAAAGTCTAGAAAGGGAACACTGTAAGCTGATGACTGTCATGAATAGAAACATACACCAAAAGCTGACCCTAAAATAACATAAAACACACAAACACACACACACACACACACACACACACATAGGTGTGTGTGTGTGTGTGTGTGTGTGTGTGTGTGTAGNTAAGAGAGAGGTGTGTGTGTGTGTGTGTGTGTGTGTGTGTGTGTGTGTGTGTGTGTGTGTGCGTGCTTGTGTGTGTTGTCAAAACTAACCTTTTAGGCGGAGGAACGAGAAGAATCAACAGTACGTTTTTAAATTATTACATTTACCTTTTTGTAATTCTTGTCTTAAACTTGCATGTTAAACAATAATATCACCCTACATGTCAAAGCCAAAACTGTTAGGATAGTTGAAAAACTAAAACCAAAATTTAAAAATTAAATAAGATAAAATTTACCGCCACTAGAATCAAAATATAAGACAACTCAAAATTTAAATTACAAACAAAACAAAACAAAAATCACAACTAAATTAAAGCGTCTATATCGGATAATCGGGAATCCCTCAGAGGAGGTAACCTATGGTTGCTAACAAGATTTCCCGCGGTCTAAATGAATGTATGGAACTCATTGAGTTGAGTTTTGTAAATTCATTTGGACTAAGTGAATCTAAAAGAAAATAGTGATGTCAGAACGAGGGAACCGTATGATCCTACCTGGTGTTGCTCTAATCAACTTTAATATTCCCCATATCATTTAAATAACCATAACCATAGGAAACCCTTGATATGACATCATGACTTGACACATTAGAAAACCTAAACTTGCCACGACGAGGAACTTGGAGCTAGCATTGTGGGCCCCATGGTCATCTTCAACAACAAAACATTGCTACACCAGCTAAACCATTCATTAGAAATAAACAACTGAGCTATGGGATTTCAAAGTTGTTTGCCTAGTGCGACATAAATCCTCAACTTATTTATAGGCCTTTGCATGAATCTACTATACAATATAAGCCCTAACTTGCTTTAGGAACCTGAGGTTATTGTTCGTCATGACCTAAATCCCACATCATTTAAGCTATTTGTGTGATCGTTTCACATGGATGTAAGCCCTACTTAAATAAAACTGGGAGGATGAAATGCTTAAATATTTCTTCTCTAAATTGAAGCCAAACCATAAGGTAGACTGGGAAGTCATCGAGGTTCTCCTCGGGATCCATGACATCCTCTAGTTCTTCTTCCTTTGGATTCCAGAAATAAATGTTCCAAATTTCAGCCATTACCCTTCACACCTCTTTGTCTGATTTTGTTGAAAAGTCCTATTTCTTTGACTTTTTTGAAGATAATATCCCCTAATTTTTATCGAGAGTTTTCTTAGGTGACTTCTGTTGTCTAAGATGTAATTAAATATAACGGCTTAACTTTATAGGAAACTTTTCCGAACCCAGCTTAATATAAACCCTATTTTATTTTTAATATTAAATAGGGGAACTTGTTGACTTAAAAAAATGGTTTTCCCAGACCACATGGATGTCATATATTTCTTAGTTTATTTGATCGAGTCTCACCCGCAAGTTTTGTGCTTATATTTTGAGAAAGATACATAGCTTGAGGTGTAGCGCTCTTTCATCTAAAGTTTGAGAGATATGAGATCAGTTTGATTTCATATTTTTTTAAAACTAAAAAATATATATGTAAATTGAAATGTCCCTCCGAAGCGGGCGGCAGAATTTTGAATCCTGCGATCAACAACTTCCATAGGGCGACCCCCCCCCCAAAATTGTGTCGGCATCTTCTGGAAACTCCACTATGAACAAGTTTCTCTCTCCATTTAAATCATGAAATATTGTCTTCATACATCAGTAATGTGTCCATGTCCCTCATGAACCAGGTTACCCTTCATCCATTGACATGCTTCACCCATTTCTTTCTTGGGTAAGTATGATCAACTCTTTTAAACTTTAGGATCATCTGTTCAATCACCTTTGAATAGAGAGGTTCATGAGTTCATTAAAACTTTTAATCTTTATGTGGGGTCGAACCCCCAATAAGTGTGTTAGTGAACTAGTTCCACCCAGGCAATTTGCTTTGTGAAGTCGATCCCACACTGGGTCCTAAACTTCACTTTCCCTTTCAAGTTTGGTTTGTTATTTTGCAAATTAAGTCAAATTGTGTTGTCCTACACTTGCTCTTTAAACCTTCTATATATAATTAATTAAGTTCTCCTGTTTTCAAGTTTTTTTTTACTAAATTCCTAAATATTTTCCACAAACTAAAATTTAAATAAAAGACTTTCCCTGTCTATAGATCGACCTTTGTTATTTTTTAGTGCTCACACTAGAATTACAAGTTATTGGCCAAATAACTAACCCATGAGTTTTCTTTTTGAAGCTGCTGCAATGACGTTCCCTAAGCTCACTTTCTCATGCAACCTGCCAACGAGCCGCGATGCCTGCAATGTTTCCCCCACCATCAAGTTTGGAGCCAAATTTGGTGAACTTGAAGTCATGCTCAGAAAGGTTCCCTTTATCATAATGAAAGTTACTACTCTATAAGTTCAGGAGCCATCTGTTGAGTTCAGGCTGAACTATCTTCAAAATTTCCCTTCTTATAAGAAAGTGAAGACTACTGCCCCAACACTTGCTAAGCCTGTTGCTCCCACTTCTGCTAAGGGAAAAGAGGTCATGATCATTGAAAATACAATCAAAAGATCCACTGTCCTACCATCGGTGTTTGAAATTGGATCAAGTTCGAGGTCTGCACCATTAACTTGATCACAATGAAGAAACTGCAACTGAATGGTTTGGAGGCTGTTAAAGCCCAGATTTCTGAAGAAATGTCTATTGATAAAATTCTTCACCAAGAGGAACTAGGATTGCCGGAAATCTATTTGATTCTGTGAGGGAGTAGGTTCTATTCATTAATGGACACCAATGGGTACGAAAGTATCCAGAGGATTTCTGCTAGTGTACCGTTATCTCATGGACATAGTGGGGAGAGGAAGAAGCCTGCTTCTATCACCCGAGTCAGCACCTTATTCCAGAGATTAGCTACCAAAGAGGGTTATTCAGATGGTGAACTACTTAAATGAGTGGGATGTGTAGTTTCCCCTCGCATGAAGAAAGAAACTCTAAGAGATGTCAGATCTGCTAGTGATCTCAAAGATCAACTGAAACTTTGCCTGCTTGCATTCCCATCAAGTTCCTTATGGGAAGCAGAGTTGACACCACCATCATCACCATCAATTCTACCGATGCTACTTCAAGACCCGGAGGCCGTCGACTAGTTAAGTCACGTATGGGTCTTAGAGTTCTACCAATTACCAGTCATAAAGATGTCTCTAAAGTTTTAAAGGAAAAGATGAAGAGGTTACCCGCTATTGTATTTGGTCTTCATCATGGGGAGCATACCTCTCTTCGACCTGTCGATACCTCTGTTGAGATAACCCATCTCAAGACATCAACGACGAAGAAAAAGGTATGGGTACCTAAGGTCGTCGTACCAATACAGTTCAATGAGCTCATAGAGCAGGATCATGGAGTGAAGCAATGATTTGAAGTATTGGACATTATCGAAGCTATGGCTACCAAGTTGGATGAACAAGTGGAGGATGTTCAGCAGAGTCCCCCAGATCTTAAGATGATGCAAGAATCAATAAGTGAAGAAAAGGTTGAGAAGCTCAGGGTCGAGATTTCTGAGTTAGCCTGAGAACATGGGGTTTTCGTTGATGATGATGATGAAGATTTTAACTTTAACGGCTATCTCGATGAAGGCTTCATAGATATTCATGTCATTAAAACTTAAGCTGCTGCATCTGCGCGCAACAACCAATTGCTCGTTGAATGGAACGTCAAAGATGATATGCGTAAGGTTTTTCTACTAAGGGATGAGCAGATTAGCCAAATGGAGAAGAGTATGGAAGAGATGACCACTTCCATGGCTGCCATGGCTACAATTTATGGACAGTCTCAAGCACAACAATTAGCTTCTCAAAATGTCAATCAGCCAGAGATTCTACATATCACCGATGAAAGAAAGGAAGTTGCCTCGGCTAACAGAGATGATAAACAAAAGTATGATTCTCCACCGAGCGTCATACTAGAAAAATAATTTAAATTGATGGTCCAACAAGTTCGGGAGGCCTTAGCCCATTCTAAGGGTGGTGCATTAATTTTAAATGGTAAACCTTACCTGGAAGAGTTTGATTTTGTACCCTACTTTAAAGGTTTTGTGTCACCAAACTTTAAGATATTTGATAGGACTGGAAATCCCATACAACATATAGCGCACTTTTGAGCCAGTTATGGTAATACAGGAGGTAACAAAGCTTTGCTTTTCCATTAGTTTGTCAGCAGCCTGTTAGCGAAAACATTTGATTGGTATGCCGATGTCGGCANTATATATATATATATATATATTAAGCGAAGAATTTGAGATTCTAGGGTAACAGACTAAAATCCTCAATTTGGTCTTAGTGATTAAGAGCTAAAGTGAGAGTTAGTCTTCAGGGGAAGGGAAGTGGGAGCTCTGGAGTGAGAGACAATATCCTCTCAGCCTAACCATAGATTTAGAAACTAAACCTAAGATTAACCAATGATTCTCTATAACACTTGGCTGAGGGTAGAGAATTAAAACTGCTTCTATTTGGCACATATAATATTTAATTTATCTCATTTATTTATGTTATTTAATTCACTACATAAGAATATCAGTTTTAACATCTCAAACTTCTCCAAACTAATTTATCCAAAAAAGGGTTATCTTTAGAATTAATATTTTCGTTTAGGAATAATTATTAGTTGTTTTAAACTTATTACTTACATTTATGAGTATTTGTTAGAAAAACAACTTAAATCGATCTTCCAAACGAAGGACTAATAGTAGTAGACTAGAATTTGACAAAGGACATTTTACCTTGCTTCTTCGTGTGATTGATACTGGGGTTTTTATAGAAAGTCTTATATTACATAAAGTGATACGTGCACTTACGTAGAACACATAATGTGTGAACTAATTTATATATTTTGTATAACATTTAAATATTGCACATTAAATGCTTAGTATAAATTGGGTCAAGTTTTTTGCATATTTTTTAAAGCTAAATTACTGTGTAACTTCGGGTAGGGTCAAGTTTTTGACGCCGTCTCAGGGGAATTAAATTGAAATAAAACACGCAGAAAAACAACACACACTAGGGGCACATTAGACCTAAATTGATGGGCATGGAGAGGAGGTAGTGGCCCGATAGATGGGTTTATCATGGAGACAGTGACCTGAAAGTATGTGCATACTAAGGAGGTACCAGCCTGACAGATGGGTATGTCATGAAGGAAGTGACCTAAAAAGGATGGGCATGCCAAGGAGGTGGTTGCTAGACAAATGAGTATGCCATGAAGGTAGTGACATGAAAGAGGATGATCCTCACTGGTAGAATTACACGTGGAGATGAACATACTAATGTTGTTGAGGCATACAAACATACTAAAATTCAAGTGTTTGGTCACCTAGCGTATAGGGCGCCACCAAGGAGAATTACATCTTGCCTTATTAGCATCCAAACACACATGAAAATGACAAGCACATATAAGGCATAGTGCAACATGTAAGAAAACAAACACATACACAAATAAATATGCAAAATGCAAGAAATGCACACAAGCATGCAAGTGGTTGGTTGATTGAACCGTGGTGGTTAGTCAAACTGAAAGGATGGATTGATTGATATGGGACAATCAATCAGACCCAAAAGAGCAGAAGATTGACACTTGGTGGTCGATCAAACCCAGAAGATAGGGCAATCGACCCAGGTTGGCCGAACTAACCCAAAGCAGGTGATCGACACATAACAGTTGATCAAACTCGAAAGATTGGGTGATAAGCCTGGGATGGTTGATCAAACCCAAAAGACCGGATGATCGGCCTGTAGCAGTCGATTAAACCAAAAATATAGGGTGCTTGGTCTGGGATGACCGATCAAACCCAAAGCAGGTGATTGACATGTAGCAGATAATCTAACATAAGAGATACGATGATTTAGGCCCAGGACGGTCGATCAAACGTAAAGTGGGTGATTGACACATAATAATAGATCAAACCCAAAGAATAAGGTGATCAATTTGGGATGGTCGATTGAACCCAAAACAGGTGTTCAACACAAAATGATTGATCAAACCCGAAGGATAGGGTGATCTAATTGGGATGACCGATCAAATCAAAAATGGGTGATCTCAACCTGAAGGATAGGGTGATCAAACCGAGACGGTTGATCAAACCCAAAAGGATCAGAGATCGTCCTAGGATGGCCGATCGACTTGAAGTGCTCGCACAATCGTGCATACAATATGCGATATGATTCACATGCCAAAAATGCATGAATAACAATGCATATGCAATGCAACTCTGATGCTCGATGACACATTGAAACTTGTCTTAATGACCTTGCATAGGTACATAGGGTTAAAGCTCTTGAATTTGCGGCATAGCCGCCTCCGAATTTGGTATGGAGATGTGGAGGACTTTGCCACCCAATTTCTTGTAGAGGAAGTCCTTCACTATTCGTAGGGTGGACTAGATACAAAGATTTTTTCTATTCTATGAGTTCCGATGATCTTGCAAGATGGGCTAGCTATAAAGCTTTTCCAATCCCTTAAGATTGAATTCAACCAACCCTTAAAGGAAGGTTGGGAGCATAAAGATGCTAGAAATTAGGACTCTGACCCATCGGAATTTAGACCTAAGGCTCGCAGAAGGGAATCACTTGACCTCTATACGACTTGTTCTCACATAGTTCCTAACCTAGGGCCTCTTTTAAGAAATCAACATCTAATAAAAGTGTGTGTAGCAGTGTCGAGATTGACACAAGTATGGTTGTGATAAGAATCCAAAAGATTTAACTAGTGTCACCATGTATGTTACATGACAGCATTTAATATATCTTATTTTAAAGATAATTTTTTTTTCTATTTATTACATATGCATAATTTTTTAACTTTTGCATGTAGAAAACTAGGTCATATGTAAGGACAAATATTTTCAAAATCCATCATAGGTGACACCCTTTAGATCCCTTGGGACAGAGCCGGTGTGGCGATCCCAACAAAGTCATATGTACCTGGAGTCTTACCATGTACTTTGATGCTGGTTAGGGAACTTTTCATTGGATGATGTTCTAGGTTAGGACTAGGATGCTAGGTAGTCTTTTTGATGCCTCTCGTTATTATTCTTTGTTGAATCCCTATCACTTTTGTGCTCTTTGGTGTGCTCGTATGCTTGATAAGCATGATAGTATATTAATGCATTCTTCAGCAGGGAGACCTACATATATATATATATATATATGCATACACGTAACCATCATTAAGGGGGAGCACGTAATGACTTATATTAACCATTTTCTTGTAGGTTCTATTTATCTCCCCCGACAAAAATGCACCACTCATTATACATTGCATGTTTATTGGCTTTCCCACTAACAATATTTTTCATGCAAGTCATATCTTTATTTTCTCTTTCAAACGTATTTGATAGAGTCCCTAAGCTGAGTTTATATCAAAAATAAGGTAGGGCATGAGTTTCAAGGAAAACGACTTATTGAACCATGTTACAGAGACCAGGAACAGCAGCTCGTGTCCTGTACCTTAAGCCCAAATTCTATATTTTTGTATAGATGTAAGATCTGACATGTATATGTGGAGTGAAACTACCTTTTCTTCTTTTCCTGGGTTATGTCGTCAATGCAAAATCATTGGCCTCTTTTATATATTTTGGAGTGCTTTTACTTTATATTATGTGTTTTCCTACTTAGATTGCTTTCCTTGCTTCTTTCTGGTTTATCTTGGATGATACAAAAATTATAATTTAGGCTCACTAAGGAACTTAAAATTATAAATTTTCTATATAAAAATCCTAATAAGAGATTAAAGATAAACAGAAATTTATGATTAAGAGATTCACGGATTTTAAAACCTATTTTACTTTCCTACATAACCTCTAGGCCTGTTTTAAAATGAGTTGCATATCATGGATATCACTGAAGCCATTCTAATAGGGTCTCCACAATATTTAAAGACTGTTCTAAATAATTGCATCATTTTCTTGTCTTGGTAGAAGCCCCTACGCTTCTTCATCCTAGTTGACCCAACATAGATATCTACTTAGGTGGTTGTCTAGTACGCTTAGGTCTTAGAAGGCTCCCCGATCCAGACAGAGCTTAGGTTCTTTTGTTGGAAGCATTTCTAGCATTGTAGCTGACCCTCTCTTTCTCCTCTTTTCCAGCGGCATCCTCGTCACTTTAACAGGTATAAATCCTACCTCTCGTAGTATCACTTTATGGTCATAACATAGAGTTTTGTTCCTTTGACCTTAGGGCTACCTATGTCTCCACGAACGAAGTAATTCATGGATTGGTGATCAGGGATCTCTGGATGTCTTGGGTCAACGATACATCTAAAATATATAGTATTTTTAGACACATTTTTATACCTATTTTTAAGATATTGCACTTTAATGGAAAGTATTTTTGTGTTTTTCTTGCAGATACAAGTAAAAATGGAAAAAATGCTTAAGTGAGTGAAAAAGGATCAAATGTGAAAAATTGTGCAAAAGAGTTTTGGCGCTTAAGCGCCAGATCTGGTGCTTATGCGCCGATTAAACAGAGAAGGTCCCACCTAAGCGCCGAGACCCCGTGCTCAAGCGCCAGTGGCAGTTACTAGACGAGTAAAATCAATTTTCATAAATTTCGAAGAGGTTTTTGAGGCACCCATTGGCTTCATAGGTGGTTGTAACCACCATGGACGAAAATTATCATGAAAGGATGCATCTCTAGGGCAAATACATCGAATCAAGACACATTTTGAAGAGATCCCAAGGAGCCACTTGGAAAACTATAAAGAAAGAAGAGAGGACTTAGAAGGGAGTCTTGAAAATATTGGCAAGTTTTGAAAGTTCTTTTCTAGTGAGTTAGTTCGGGAGAGATTTTTCAGGAAACCACTTTTTATTTACTTTATCTTTTTTCTTATTTTGTTTTGAGAGTTGTAAAAGAGAAGAGATTCAAAGGAACTTCAAGAGTTTGGTGGAGGACTTGAGATAAGTTTTAATCTTTTTGTTTTAGACTACTTTTGGTTTTAATAGAAACTTGTTATTGATTTGAAAATAATTTCTTCTTTTAAACTAAAGTCTGGTTTTGTTTTCTCCATGGATTCTGAGTAATTTTTTTTATCTTTCTTCTTAAAATGATAAGTAATTAAGTTTTGGATATAAGTTGTGGAGAGTATTGATCTTTAATATTGGAAGAAGTTGTGATGATTTAAATCCATGCATGTCGGCACTATTTTTGGTGTGGGGTTTGCCCGTAAGAAGCTGTCAGTCATCGAAATTGAAATCTCGTTGCCCGCTTCAGAAGGACGTTAAAAAAAAAT
The DNA here is from genome assembly GCA_002079205.1 of Phalaenopsis hybrid cultivar. Classification (NCBI taxonomy): domain Eukaryota; kingdom Viridiplantae; phylum Streptophyta; class Magnoliopsida; order Asparagales; family Orchidaceae; genus Phalaenopsis; species Phalaenopsis hybrid cultivar. The sequence continues at coordinate 328,802 of JXCR01097328.1, read as the reverse complement.
TAGTTTTGAAAAATATGGAGTCAAACTGACCCCATAATTTTCATAGTTTAGATGAAAGAGCGCTTTA
>JXCR01097328.1:274861-318297 GCA_002079205.1 Phalaenopsis hybrid cultivar | reverse complement strand
ACTATTCATCAATATATATATATATATATATATATATATGTATGTATGTATGTATGTATGTATGTATGTATATGCTAGCTCATGAGCTTATTTTTGATATTGATAAAAAATGTAGAGGTGACAATATGATTACTAAACTGGACATTCGCAAGACTTATGATACTATTAGTTGGGAGTTTATTTTGAATATCCTTAAAGCCCGTGGTTTTTCTCAAGAGTTTTGTAAGCTCATAAATTCTTGGCTTCATTGCAACAAGTACAACATTCTTATTAATGACTACTCTCGTGGTTTTCTTAGTCCGGGTCGTGGGATTAAACAGGGTGATCCTTTATCCTCGACCATTTTTATTCTTATTTTTTATTATCTCTCCAGAATGCTTAATAACCCTTTCAAAAAAAATCCAAATCTGCAAGATTCTCATAAGTCTAATATGATGGTATGGTTTTTCTCAAGAGTTTTGTAAGCTCATAAATTCTTGGCTTCATTGCAACAAGTACAACATTCTTATTAATGACTACTCTCGTGGTTTTCTTAGTCCGGTTCGTGGGATTAAACAGGGTGATCCTTTATCCTCGACCATTTTTATTCTTATTTTTTATTATCTCTCCAGAATGCTTAATAATCCTTTCAAGAAAAATCCAAATCTGCAAGATTCTCATAAGTCTAATATGATGGTATCTCACTTAGCCTATGCGGATGATATGTTTCTTTTCACTAATGCAAGCAAGTCCACGGTGAAGGAGATTCATAAGTTGATGGTTGAATTTCAATCTGTTTCCGGCCTCTCTTTTAATGCTAGTAAATGCAACATATATTTGGGGAACAAGATTAATCGTTCTAATACTTCCTGAATTGCCAAATATAGGGGTTTCTCCCTCTCTACTATTCCACTTAAATATTTGGGGGTCTTTCTTCTTAAGGGACGAAAAAGACGGATACAGTTTGATGAGGTTGTAGAGAAGATTCAGAAAAGAATCTTGGATTGAAAAAATAATTTCCTATCCTTTGGAGGCCGTATTACACTCCTTAGGAGTATTCTTCATTCCCTTCTACTATACACTCTTCAAGTACTCCAACCCAAAAAAAAGTACTATTTTGAATCTTGAAAGATGCTTTAATAAGTTTCTTTTTTTGGGAAATCACTGTGGTCCTTGGAAGGAAGTTTGCAAACCTTTTAGCGTTGGGGGTTTGGGTTTCAAATCCTTCCAACATATCGTTGATATTAATGTCTTTAAGAAATGGTTTAATTTCAGAAAAAATGAGTCCTTACGGACCAATTTCATGCATGGGAAATATTGTTGATTCTCTCATCCTGCTTTGATCACTTGGAGGCTCGGCAACTCCACCATGTGGAGGAGACTGCTTTTAGTTAGGAATTGGGCGAAGAATTTCATATTTTGGGATGTGGGTTCTGGAAATCTCTCCTTCTGCCATGACTGTTAGTCACATGTCTCTCTTCAGTTGAGGGATACTACATTTTCCAATCTCAAAGTGTTCAACACTTGGGTTGATTGCCATTGGAATCTTCCTCTTCTTACTACCTTATTGGGGATGGAGGGAGCCACCTACATTTCCAACATTCCTATTGCTTCTCATATGCATGATTTTCCTATTTTGAAATTACCTTTGGCTAGCTCTATTACCAAATCTATTTATATTTCTCGGTATAGCTTTCATAACACCCCTTGGGGTCAAGATGTGTGGAGTTGGGCTTTAACTCCGTCAATGTCTTTTTTGGCTTGGCGTATTTTTCACTTAACTTTACCTTACGATGACATCCTGAAAATGAAAGGTTTGAGAATTGTCTCCCACTGTTGCTTGTGTAATTCGGCAGAGGAAACCCTTGAGCATATCTTCTTTTTGTGCTCTTTTTCTTTATTCGTTCGGAAAAGAGCCGGTTTGTGGTTTGGTAACATTATTATTCCAAAGAGGAACCTCTTGCTTACCTCTTTGAGGTGCAATCTGGAATGTAAGAGGAAACACTTTTGGCAAATCTACCCTTACATTATTTGTTGGTTCATATGGATGGCAAGAAATGATACTATTCATGAAGAAAATGTGATTCATAATACTATGGTTTTCTCTAATATCATCTCTTACATTAATAAATTATGGAGATTGGGGAATCCCAAAAAAGGTTTCTTTTCGGGCATCAATTATTTTCTTGCTTTGGGGCATACGAATTTGGAGGGGAGGAGACCCCTTCATCCTCCTATTTTAGTAAAATGGTACTCACCTCCTGCAGGTTGGTTTAAAATTAATACTGATGGAAGTTGGAATGTTTCTGGAGCTGGTTGTGGGGCATTGTTAGGAATTCTGTGGGGGACTACATTCTTTTTTTCTCTTCTCTTTCTTATGCGGATTCTCCTATCGAGGTGGAAGCTCGGACTATATTAACCACTGCTATTTTGGCTCATTATTTATGTTGGAGCTACATTATTTTTGAATGTGATAATCGTACCTTAATTGACATTTTAGATAATGGTGCCGATGCCCCTTGGGATATTCTTTATTATATTAGGAGGATTAAAGGGTTACTATCCAATGCGAATGTTATTTGGAGTTTCAATTGTCGGGAAGGCAATCAACCTGCTAATTGGCTTGCTAAATTAGGGAATTCTACTCAAATTTGTAGAGTGAGATCTATTCCCCCTCTTCCTTTACATACATTGTTGGTTTGTGATAATATTGATGTTCCTTATATTCACAGGGTTGTTTCTTTTTAAGTCGCTTTGGGTGGCCGTGAGGTTGTGCTCGGCCCTTCCTATTTCCTCTACCCTTTTCTTATTTCTGTGTTCTTTGGAGACTTGGATTTTGCGGTTTGTGGACATCTATACTCCTCTGTTATGCTATATTTGGTGCAAGGAGCTCCAGAACTCCTCTACAATTTCTTCTCGGGTTTATAAGGGAGGCCCAGGGCTCCCTTTTTGGAATTGCTGTTGGTATTTTGTGACATGAAAGTCTTCTTGAGCCAAGGGTTGGGGGCTCTCAATTTATTTGTGGGAGGCCCTTGGCTCCCTCTATGGGGTTGCAGGTGTTGGATTATGCGGTGGAGGTCATTTGGAGCCACGGGGTGGGTGGCTTTTACTGCTGCTTTGCTTATTTACAGGTACCTCTCATGGTGCATTTCGGTTTGCGAGGAGGCCCAGGGCTCCTTTGCTTTATTTGAGAGGTGTTTTGGGATGATTGTTATGATGGGTATGGAGTATGGGAGGCACTGTTTTCAGTTTGCTTTGATGGGTTTCATGGCTGTTTGGAGACTGGATATTTTCAAAGGACAGTATCCTTTATTTTTGGAGACCCATGACTCCAATATTCTTTGCCACTATTATTTTTTGGGTGGGCTGTACTGACTCAGTTTGCTGGATTTTGGTGGTAGTTTTGTGGGGTGCTTGTCTTGCCTCGGGTTGTCTGTTTTTGTTGTTTGGATTTTTGGAGAAACTTGGACCACAATGATCTTTCTTTCCATTTACACTAACCAATGCCTTCATGTTTCAGCCCTTTTGAGATGCAGGTTTTTGAAGGTTGCTTCGCCGGGTCCCTGCCCTCGTGAAGATGCTCTTCGACTTACAAGTTTTCTTACCTTGCTGTTTTTCATATACATGTTCATTTGGGTATACGTCATTTATTTGGGTATACGTTTTGGTTTCATACATGTATTTTTTGGGCTTATCTCTTTTTGGATTCGTTTTTTATCCTTTTTGGGTGGAGTTGTACTGAGGAAAACGGAACCCCTAGGTTGCTTTGTTTTTATTTTATAGAGGGGATCCTGGTTTTCTCAAAAATCTTTGTAATCGCATATTTTGAAATTAACACTTAAGGAGCCATAAGTTGCTCTTTCTATAAAAAAAATGTATGTGTGTGTGTGAATTATGATCAGAAAGAACTTTATAAATTAGTTTGGATGAATTTTGAATGATGTGAAAAATGGGTTATATTTAAAATTAATGTTTTATTTGATTTAATCTAAATTGAGTATTACATACTCAAATTTGATAGACAAACTAATTCAAAAAGTGTGATTTTGGTTACTAAAATTTTTTTTGGTCTCCATCTCTTTTAATTTTTTGTGAGGTCCCTAAATTTGAATATTTGTTGAATCAGTAAGTTAAGAACTTTTTCTTAAACATCATCAACAACTTTAACATAGTAAGTTTTTATAAATAAGTAACTGTGACTACTTTAGAAATTGATGCTTGTGATGTGGTGCTTGAGTTCACCTTCTCGACCTAAGTCACTTGTGGCTACCTTAGTGAAATGCTTATTTAGATCTGCCCAAAATGGCGAGTACTACTTTGTCCTTTCTCTATTCCTTGGCATTCTACTTGAATGAGCTAGGACGGTTTTCTTTAGCTTCTTAGGTTTGATAAGCTCTTCCACTAAATTTGTGAGGTGTTCGCAACTATTTGTGAAATAGAATAGTACTTTGATGTATCTCTCAGATAAGGGCTGGTTTCACAAGCGTTGTGTGCTTAAATTGTCTTTACTTTGATTGACTTCAACTTTCTAATCGAACTTCTTAACGGAGCTATAGTAGGGCAGTGCCGCGTAGGTGGGGGTTAATGGTGATTTTTTTGTTCTTTCGTCATCATGCCTTTTATATTGAACTCTTAATTGTATGTAATAGAAGAGTAGTCTCTCCCAATCTCATATGTCTTTGATGGCTACATGGATCTCCTCGAAATATCCAAGATTATTAAGCCCATCAAAACTACATGGCCAACTTCAAGTAGAAAATTTCTTCTCATTATTGTATTTTTCTATGTTTGCATGATTATTGATGAGCTTGAGCTACATGGTTAGGATCCATGGCTATTGCAGGAAGTTTGTATAACAAAAATGGCCTTCCTAGTGATTCTAGGTCAGGGTGGCTTGAGCTATGCCTGTCTCTAGGTTCTTTATTTTAATCGCTTCTTTGGAATCTTGTGACGAAGTTTCTCAGCGACTTGCTAGGCTTCTGCTTCACTTTTAGCAAGGCTTTCTAGTTCTTTTGTTGTTGTTGTTGTTGTGTGTGGTAAATTGGTTGGTAAGGATTATTTTAAAATTAACAAAAGACATAATTACCCCCCCGAGTGCCAAATCGAGAAATCACTTGATGGTCGACTCTATAATAGTTAATGAAAAATAATTTCACTTCATTGCATTGCGAAGACAAAAATTCAAAGTAAAAAGGTTGGTATGGTTAGTTCAACCTATGTACGAGTCCAAGTTGAGGATCTTGAATTTGGTGGGCTGCTTGGGCTTGACAATCTTTTTGAAAAGGCAATCAATTGTCACATCTTTCTCTTCTTAATTCACCTTTCAAATGGAGAGGTGCGGACAAGAAGTTCTCTTATTTATAATTTAAAGATTAAGCTTTATCATTAATGGAGAGAAATGTCCATACTCCAAAATATTTTCATCTCATAGCAAAATAAGTGAAGTCCTGAGATAACTATACCCTTGGACTTGTTTTGGGTATCAGTTCCAAAATACCGCCAGTCTCTTCTATCCTAATTTTCTGTTATTACAAACTATTAGTGCCCGATATTTACGGAAGTTTCCTTGGTTGGTGCTTTTGTTGCTATCTTGGGGCTTTTTTCGCATAGCTCTATGCATCTCTTCTAATCTATCATAGAATTATGCTCATCGCACCATTTGGTATTGAATCTTGATTTACTGTTCATTGATTACACTAGATCTCTATTTAGCTTGGAAAAAAGAGAGGAGAGGAGAAAAAAAAATAGAGAATGATAAGCTTTTTGGCATTACATGAAAAACTAAAGAATGTGCTACATATATGAATAAGTACAAAGCAAGGATAATTGATTACTCTTTATAAAATAAATGAGGCATGTAGCCTAAAAAGTTGCAGTAGTAATCCGCCAACCGGCGAGATGAAGTCGGTTATTTTATTGGAATTTGCTTAGTAGCTTCTGAACATGAATGACTATAGCTGAGTTAGTCTGTTTGGCGATTTTTCCATAGGCTCAGTGGCTGAGTTTTTTTTATCTTGACAGGTGCATCCACCTTGTTGCTAGCTTGTAAGTCTTCTTGAACCCTTCTTATGAGTTTTCCTTGAAGTCTTGTAGCCACTCTACCCATAGAGTATTTAGGTGCATAACCCATGGAGTATTTGGGCGCACAGTAGAGTTGGAGAAACATATGAAACTTGTGTAGCATATTGCAAGTGACTCGCTGGAATTGACTTCTTTGAAGATATATGTGTAAGGATTTCAATAAAATATTTTATTGTGGATAAGCATATAAAAATATAAAGATAATTTATGTGATCTAGAATGATAATAAACAACAAAATAATACAAAAGTTTTAGTGATATTATATATGATTTGTACTATGAATATAGGAGTCATAGTTTTTTCAATATAGGTATAAGTTGGGAGATTTAAATAAGTTTGTGATCCGATCTGGGCTCAAAATCTAAACATTTTTTCATAGAAACTAGGGCAATCACAATATTTCTTCAATAAATCAAGCAACTCAACAAGAATATAATGATAAAAACCCACAATTCGAGAGAGAGGCTCTCTCGCAATTCCTACAATTCGATAGGTGGGAAATCTCTCCCTAACCTAAGACTCACAACTCATAAACCTAATATAGAGATAACAAGCTTATTTATACCCAACAACAACAATAATAAAAGATTAAATTACTTTTAGGCGTACAAAAGGAAAATCTGCCCTTAGGCTCCGTGCCAACGTAACAATACTACCCCCGAAAGACACATTGTCCTCAAGTTGGGAAAAAGTAAGTGTTCCTCCTTCACCACAGTTGTCTGAATCTCTTCATTCCATGCCTCCTCTTCATACACTATGAGAATTTGTAATTTTCGATCCTTGCAGTGGTCTTCTGGAGTAAACTTCTCATCAAACCAAAAACATAATCCCATGCTCTCTTCTCCTAAATCTCCATCTCTGTAAGACGCCTGACTGTTGCTCTTGGTTGTGGTTCATTATTCGTGTTCTGTGCAGTCTTCTTCAGGACTTTCACTGTTTGAGTTTTTGATATCGTCGTAGTTATAACAGTTTAGTACGGTGTTCACTTGTGTTTCTCCTGTTGGCCTTCTTTAGTTCATTCTTGTTCTTTATCGTCTGAGCTAGCTCCATCATCTCTCTCAATCCCCGCAGTCTCAATAATCAAGTGATACCCTATGTTGGGCCTTAGGCCGTTGATGAAATTTCCCTCCAATCATGTTTCATAAATCCTCGTCAGTCGTCCCAATAATAACTCAAATCTCTCCCTTATTCCATGACAGTTCTCTCCTGAGTCAAGGCGTAGAATTGTTCATGTAGGTCTCCTTCTCGAGCTGCTAGGAAACATTCAAACAAACAATCCTTGAATTCCTCCCACGAATAAATCGGGTATCTAGCTTCTCTCAACTGAAACTAGGTTAAAGATTTCCCTTCCAAATATAACTATGTCGCCATGAGTTTCTCCTCTCCATCTAGCTCATTCATCGCAAAGTATCGCTCCGCCTGATACACCCACCCATCAACGTGTTCCCCCTCAAAGATCGGTATATCCAACTTCCTAATTCCAACATGTCCACCCCAACTTCTTCCTCGGGTGTTTCCCTCATGTATCGAGGGGAAAACTCCCTCCTTTGGTCGTAGTCATATTCCTTCCTTGCTTCTATCATTTCTTCTTAGTGCCCTTCTATATCTTCTGCATAATCTCTTCTCCATGTTTCGGCCCAACTGCCATCATCAGAAATTTCTAATCCACCCCCAATCAGAATCATGAGAGGGGGTTTCATGATGAGAGATGTTTTCCTCTAGTTCTTCATATTCAATCTCTTTTCTTTTTGATTTAGCGATTGAATCTTCGATTAACCTTTGGGTAGGGTTTGCAAATTGAACCGCTGGAGGGGTCTTATCATCTCTTGAATTTCCCTCATGCTCTCGAATCGGTCCTCCATTCGGTTCTCCATGGAAGAAAATGTATCTTCTGTGACGACAAACCTTTCTTCTGTCTCGAATTTAATTTGGTTTTATCTCTTCATCTAATTTCTTCTTTAAATCATCTACTTTCTTAACTACCATTACTCCCATGAAAATTTTCAATCACAAATGCAAAATTCTTGTACCCTAAAATTTTGTCGCTAGCTCGATTGGTTGATGCTAGTCGGTCATAATGTAGCGTCATGCGAGTTGGTTAGAAAGAAGCGTTGCGCGATTTATCACACCTCGTATGCCCCTATCCCGTCTGATTCCTCCAATAAAATTAGAAGACAGGCAATCAATTTGTTTTTGTTTATTTCAAAATTGACACCTACTTTTCCTGGGCTACTTTTGTTTATTCTAGTTCTATAATGCGCGATAAATTTTTGCTTTTGGATAAATTGCTGCGTATTGGAGGTCACATTAAAGACAACTGATTTGTTGGGGGGATTTCAATATGATTATGGCTCCCACTGAGAGAAAAGGGGGTCGATGTGTGGATCCCATGAATATCAACCGGTTTTGTGATAAAATTGAGGAGTCGGGCCTCTTTGATTTAGGCTACATGAGCACTCCTTTTACACGGTGGAGGGGTTCTCTTTTTCAACGCCTGGATCGTTTTTTGGGAAATCATTATTTCCTCAATTATTTTCACATTGCTAAAGTGAAACATTTAAGCTATGCTTGTTCGGATCACGATCCCATTCTTCTTTCTCTCGCCTTTACGATTAAACCTCTTTCGTATCGTTTTAAATTTCTTAATGTCTGGACTTCTCATGATACCTTTTTAAGTACTGTTAAGCAGGCTTGGACTATTAACAAAGTTGGTGATCCGTGGTACGTGCTTTGTCAACTTCATAAACAGGTTGCTGCTAAGCTGAGGGGGTGGAATTATGATACCTTTGGTAATGTGCATAATAAAGTCAAAGATGCTCAATTGATTGTGGACACTCTTGAAGGTGAAACCTTTGCTTCACCTACTAATGTTGCTGAGTTAGCCCAAGCTCATACCAATCTTCTGGAAGCAATTTTTTTGGAGGAAGATCTTTTACAACAAAAAGCTAATGATATCTACTTTAAATGTGGAGATCAGAACACTAAATTCTTCCATGCCTCGATTAAGCATAAAAGAAATCTTAATACCATTTTGAATATTAAGACGACGGATGGGAGGACCCTTACTGATAAAGATGAAATTGCTAAAAATGTTGTCGATTATTTCTCTAATTTGTTCCATAATAATACGCAAGTGCGTGCTCCATATTTACCTCGACATATTTGCTGAGGAACGCGATTACATCGCCAACATATCTCTCACTGATATTCCTACTGAGCAGGAGATTTTTGCTGTGTTCAAAGACATTAATTCTAATAAGGCTTCGATTCCTGATGGTTTCACTGCTCACTTTTATATTTCTTGTTGGGATATTATCAAAAGTGATGTTACTAAAGCCATTGAAAGATTTTCTCAGGGGGTCGATCCTGGGAAATACTTTACTTCATCTCTCATAGTGCTCATCCCAAAGGGGGCTGACAAAAACAGTTGGGATAAATTTCGCCCCATATCGCTCACTTCTGTTATCTCTAAAGTCATAAGAAAACTCATTGTTGCTAGATTACAACCACATCTCAATAAGATTATCTCGTTGCAACAATCTGCTTTTATTAAAGGAAGAGAGATTACTGATAATATTTTTCTCGCTCAAGAGCTTTTTGAAGATCTAGATAAAAAAATATAGAGGGGGCAACATGGTGATCAAACTTGACATCAAAAAAGCTTTTGATACTATAAACTGAGATTTCATTATTAATATACTTCATGCCCGTGGTTTTCATAATAGCTTCTGCTATATTATCAGAAGATGATTAATGAATAATCACTACTCTGTTCTAGTTAATGACAATTCCTATGGTTTCTTCTCTGCTCAGAGAGGTATTAAACAAGGCGATCATTTGTCTCCTACTATTTTCATTATTTTTTTCGACTATCTCTCCCGTTTAATTAACAAGTTGCAGATGAACAAGCCATACTCTCAATTCTCTCATAAATCATCCATCATGGTTAGCCACTTGGCCTATGCGGATGATGCTATCATATTTGCTAACGCTAGTAAACCTACTATGAAGATCCTTATGCAGGTTTTGGAAAATTTTCAAGATATTTCAGATTTATTTTTCAATAAAGATAAATGTCATTTATATTTTGGGAAGCAAGTCAAAAGATCTACTGCACATGGGCAGTGCATTTTGCTAGCTATCAAGTTGCCTCTTTGCCTCTCAAATACTTGGGAGTGAATTTGCTAAGTGGTCGCCGCAAGCAAACACAATTAGATGATGTGGTAGATCAAATCAAGAAAAAGATTAATGACTGGAGGAACTCTTTCCTTTCTAATGATGGGAGGATCACTTTGCTTAAAAGTATCCTGATGAGCATTCCTCTATATTCTCTTCAAGTTCTGAACCTGAAAGAGTACCCAAATCCTTTTAGGAAATTATTTAATAAATTTATCTGGTCGAGAACAAATTCTAGAAAGCAATGGGCCACCTTTTCTACAGTATGTAAACCGTTAACTGCGGGGGGCCTTGGTATTAAGAACTTGAAGCAAATCTTTGATATTAATATGTGCAAGCTTTGGTTTAAATTCCGTGCAAACACTTCTTTATGGGCTCGTTTCATGCACCACAAGTATTGTACTAAATTAAGGGTCCGTTTGGGGCCGCGTTTTTCGAGCGTCGCGGCCCCAAACCGGAAAGCTAATATTTATATCGCGAGCTTTCCTTCGGCTGCGGCAGCTGATTGCCGCTAAAAAGGAAGAAAGCAGGCCGCGGGGTCGACCCCGTGGCCTGGCTTTCTCGAGGGTTAATGCCTCCTTTGCCCCCCCGCTCCTTTGCCCCGCTCCAAATCCCGCTCGAGAGCAACCTAGCCTTGTTCGGTAACCCGTCGCTTCCCGCTCGATCTCCCCGCTCCAAAGCCCCTGCTCTGGTTGCTCCCTTCGCGAAACTCCCCTTTCTCCTCCCCCTAATCGGGAAACCACATCTTCCCGCTCGATTGCCCCGCTCTGAATCACCTGCTCTGATTCCTCCCTTCGCGAAACTCCCCCTTTTCCTCCCCCTGTTCGGGAAACCGCCGCTTCCCGCTCGATCGTCCCGCTCCGAAGCCCTGCTCGTTGCTCCCTTCGCGAAGACTCCCCCTTCTCCTCCCTATGTTCGGGAAACCGCTGATTCTTGCTCGATCACCCCGCTCGATTGTCTCGCTCCGAAGCCCCTACTCGTTGATCCCTTCGCGAAGACTTCACCTCTCCCCCTGCTAGGCCGGCCGCTGCTCGTCTACCGGCCGCTCGGGTGTTTTGTGCTGATCGAAGCAGCTTGCCTCCTTCCGCTCCGCTCAAAACTGAAACCTGATTGAAGCAGGTATGTCTTCTCCCAATTTTGTACCCCATATTTTGTTGTTGTTCTTTTATTTAGACAGCGTGCTCTGCAAAATGGATGAATAACAGCTGCAATTAACATAAAAAAAATATATTACATATATACTTGCATGAACTATAACTTACAACTCTTACTCTAATTTCAAAATTTACCAAACTTTACAGGTTAGACTGGTAGATATGTTCTCTTTATAGTTATAACAGTTCTTACTCTATAACTGATGATATTTGCACAAGTTTGATTTGATTTTTTACTTTCTACTTGATTTTAATTTGACGTTTCATGGCTTTGTTTTGATTTAGTCATAACATGAACAATAAATCTAAAAAGGTTGCTACACCTGCATTGTGGGAAAAAGAAACAAAAATACTATTTTGCGATCTTTGTCTTAAAGAGATTGAACGGGGAAATAGACCTACGACTTTTTTTAATAAAGAAGGGTGACAAAATATTATCAGATGTTTCAAGGAATGTATAGACATGGAGTACGACAACTTGCAAATGAAGAACAAGTGGGACCAATTGAAGAAGGACCGAAAAATTTGGAAAGAATTGAAGAGGGGATCTACGGGTTTCGGTTGGGATCCAGTGAAACGAACAGTTGATGCACCTGATGAATGGTGGGCTGACAGACTAGCGGTGATAATTTTTTATACACTTTGTAATTTTGTATCTTCATATGTTTATTATTAATTGGGTGTTTATCAAATTCCATGTAGGTGGTGCCCGCTGCAAAGAAGTTTAAGTTTTCTGGAATAGAACCTGAATTTGAGGAGAAACTCGATCGCATGTTTGGAGGCGTGGTTGCAACGGGGACCTATGCATGTAGCCCAAGCGAGACAGGGTTCGTTGGCAATGCCGTGAATTTGGGAACTCCCGGAGATTCAGTTGATTTCATTGATGTCCTCAGCCCAGATCAAAACGAAAATGAAACAATTTCTCGTTCCAAACGTCCAAAGGTTGTTGGTAAAAGAAAATCTGGTGCTTTTTCTCTCAGACTTGAGCTATCCAAGGCGGTTTCTTGTTTCAAGGTAGAATGTCTGGCTTCTCAATCAAGCTCTATCGAGGAGACACTTGAAATCTTAAGCACTACAACCGAAATTTATGCAGATGAAGATTTATATCTATTCGTAGCAGAATTAATAGAGGACCCGGTCCGTAGATATATCTTTGTGAAGATGTCAGCCGCTCGCAGAGTGGCATTTATTCGGCGTTTTTATAATCGCATAAACATTTGAGATGTTTTATATTTTTCATCCTTAGAACCTTTCTACTGCATTATCTTTTATGATCACTTGAATATTTAAGTTATTTTATATTTTTTATCACTAGAATATTTTTACTGCATTATTTGTTTTTTTTTTCTAGAGTTGAACTTGTCGACTCTGTTGTACCCTTCTAATTATATGCAAACATATCTTTTTAATGTCTCAAACTCTCATGCACTTGTCAATCTATTTATACTTAGGGATAACAATCACCATGAATGCAAATAGAAGAAAAAAAATAGAGGATCACATTGACTCACGAAGAAGAAAGCGGAAAGGGATGTTTCTGACGGTAATATGTTTGATGCACGAGTACTACAACGCGTACATTGATCGATCGCCATGCATGACATCTTCATATATTGGTGATAAATGAGTTGGAGAGTTGCTTGCGGGGCACACAACAAGATTTTTTAATATGTTTCGAATGAGAAAGACAATATTTATCGATCTATTGGAATTACTCGTAGGAGCTCACGGCCTTCATGGATCTTCGAGGACCACTCCACGTGAGGTGCTCCCAATAACACTATTTATATTATCCCAAAATGAATCAATGCGAGGAGCGATGAAGCGGTTTCAGCACTCATCTGAAACAATAAGCAAGTACTTCTCAATCGGATTGAGCGCACTTGTTAGTCTGTCCTATCATGTCATTAGACCCATGGATTATAAGTTCGAGCAAACACCTGCTGAGATATCAAATGATGCGCGATATATGCCCTTCTTCAAGGTATTTTATCGAATGCAATATAGTTAATTTTGTTAGAGTTTCCACTGATATGTCGATACTAACATTAACTCAAATAGGACTGCATCGGCGCTATTGATGGAACACATGTTGACGCACGTATCCCAAATAATGATAATGTTGCATTTATCGGCCGTTGTGGTAGCCCCACCCAAAATGTCATGGTCGTTTGTGACTTCAATTTGTGTTTCACTTTTGCTAAGGCTGGTTGGGAGGGCAGCGCACATGACAGTCGAGTTTTTAAATCTGCGACGCGGGATCCCAATACCAAAATTTCACATTCACCTACAGGTATGCTCCGGATTGAGCTCATTGAATGTCCAACTTGAAGCTTCATATTAATTGTTTGATTTATCAGGAAAATACTATTTGGTCGATGCTGGTTACCCATTGCAACGAGGATATCTAAAGCCATTTCCTGACACGAAATATCACATACCAGATTTTGCACGTGCTAACAATATTACACGAGGCAAAAAGGAAATGTTTAATAAAAGACATTCATCGTTACGTGGTGTAATAGAGAGGACTTTTGGTGTGTGGAAAAAGAAATGGGTGATACTCCGTGATATGCCTCCCTACAATTTCTCCAAGCAGGTACAAATTGTGTTTGCTACAATGACCCTCCATAATTACATTAGAAGACATCACTCACGTAACGATATTGACTTCCATTCGGCGGAAGAGGATGAAGAAAATATGCCTGTAGAAGCCTTTGAATACCGTTTAGGTCAGTCTTTCACAGAAGTGGAGAATGATGCTTCAACCACCTGCACTGTAGACGGGGAAGGTGCAAGCGAAATGACAGAATTGAGAGGGATAGGGGTATCAATTCAAAGGCCTAAAAAGAGGAATTATGTTTTACGAAAACAAAAAGACATGTTAGGATAGTTGATGAATCTAGACTTATTTACTTATTACTTCTTAGACCTTTTACTAGTCTAAAGAGTGAAGGCCAGACGCCATGTGTATGCGTATACAAAAGAGTTATTGTTCCATATACGTCTTCCCACTTTTGAGATGTATTAAGTTTCTTCTCTCATGCTGAGATTTATTCTTCAGTTCATTTCAAAATACCTCAATGGGTACGCGCAAGAAATAGGCCAATTCGGCAGCTTTTTGTTCAATTTCTCGTGGAGTCAAATCCAACGGATAGCTGATGCGATAGCAGGAGCATGATCGGATTAAAGTAGCTTTTATGGATGATAAATCATGTTTATTTTGGATTTGAATAAACATTTATTATGGACATCATAAAAGTACATTCTTTCAAAGTATTTGGTGCATTTCTAGTTTTCCTAATTGTTGGTGATATTTATATTTTTCATCTCGAACACTTTGTTTGAGTGTTTATTTTATTATAGTTATTCTTTAGTGTAACATGATTATGTCATTATTATTACAATTGTCATTCCTGTGTTTTGATTTAATTTTTCACAATTGAACATGCTTCTCTTTATGTTAATATAATGAGGTTTAGAATATATATGAAATTTTGGCTACTATTATGAATATTTAACCTTGTGTAAATTGGAGATGATTGATGGAATTTAGTTAAATTTTCTGCCAAACAATTTAACTGGAGCGAACAAAGAAATGAATTTACTAATTCTTCCTCTGCCATTGCATGTAAATTTTAGGCTGATTTAGTTGTGTGGTTTGTATGTAAATTTCCCTATTCTTTTATTTTAGTTAAATAGAATTTTACCTCTGCCTTTGTTTTGAAAGCATCCACTTTCGCTTTCTTCTCCATAACAGGCGTTCTGCTAGCATTGTCACCATAGCCTTCAGATGAGTGGTATATATGTAAATCTTTCTTTTTTTTTCCATCAGTATCTTCCACTGCTTTTTGTTTTGAAGACTGCATGATATAAGATTCTCTGTGGCTCCTTCAGCGGCAGTTCAGCAATTGCAGCAATGAAAAATGTCTTCTGAAAGGATTAGATATGTAAATTTGCCTATTCTTTTATTTTAGTTGTGTGGTTTGTATTTAAATTTCCCTATTCTTTTATTTTAGTTAATGTTTAAGTGTTATGTATGCAATTGTCTTTACTTTATGCTGATGGGCAAGATGGTATGTATGTAAATCTTCCTATAATTAAGTAGTATGGTGGCATATACTTTGTAAAAATTGAAGTTTAGGTGTTAGATATGTGGATACATAAGAATTAAGTGGCATGTATGTAAGCTTAGCTCATTAAAATATTTCCTAGGCATGAAAATAAGATCAAGCGTACGGATGTTTGTCTCTCGACAAAAAAATACACCATGGACTTACTAAATGAAACACATCAGCAGGTCCTTTAAAATGAACTGGAGCTAAGGAAGATTTAACCCCAATTGACAAAGAGTAAAATGTCTGACTACTAATGAATTTATGTGCCTTCCCTGCACTAGATCTAATTTTTTGTTCTCGTTAGTGTTGTTAGTTTATGTAATCCTTCCCTGCACTAGTGTTGTTAGTTTATTCTCGTTAGTGTTGTTAGTGTTGTTAGTTTATGTTCTCGTTAGTGTTCACAAGGTCACTTACTGTTGCAGGCATTGTACTGGGAATGCTAGCTTCTTTGTGTTGCATTATACTAATCAAGATCCTTCAAGCTGCTTTATCTTCACTTGCTAATTAGTGGAATTCAGAGAAGCACCTGATACAAATTCTCCACGGAGCCTCCTTGCTTGTTACCTATTTATGTGCAATTATAAACTGAAGCATGTCTTTGAATATGCAAATTTTCATGAATTGGTCTCACCGGATCCTTTGGATGCAGTTGAAAAATAAAAATGTTGTTTAAGAGATTATCCGATAATTTTTGCAGAGCAACCAGTAATTTATGCAATCCAATATTTAGCTTATTGTTGATGGCATGGGGGTTTCTTTTTGTATGAGTCCAGCAAACACATATATCTTTGAAATTAACCAAAGATATATGCGTTTGCTGGACTCATACAAAAATGTATGGAAACAAGGTAGCTAATTGGTATTTCCTATGGTCAAATCTATTCATTACATGTGTTTTTAAATATCAATGATTGGCGCATATTTGCTTAAAAAGTGTAGATGTGTTGCTTTATTGTTAAATGTTTGCAGATCTTTTGTGATTCAGTTTTCCCATCCTTATCCGTGAAAGTTAAGTTATCAAGATTTTTTTTCCAAACTTTAGTCTTGAGCAGAGCGTACATAAATAAAGCTTCTTCTTGTTCTCTTTGATGGTTCTTAACTGTTACCATAATGTGTGAAAGCACTGTGCATTGGACCATCGTCATATTTGAATAAGATAGGTTATAAACGTTAAAAAAATATGTGAATTTATGATTTGAACTCAGTGATTCATTTTTTATTGGTCATTGGACCATCCTCATATCTGTATTAAACTGACCTTTTATTCTTTGGCTGCTTCCAGCTCCTCGTTATTATGATAGCCAATGAGTGACATCATTGAGTTACATGCACTTCCAGGTTATTTGTGTTCAATAATCACCTCAAATAGCTCGATAATCTGAATCAACCCCACTCAATTCAGAATAGTTTTCAGGCAATTTCTTCTGTCTTGTTGCATTGTAGAGTTGATTGACTATATATAACTGCTTTTATTTTTGTGTGCATCATTGAGTTACATGCTTTTAATTTCTGGCACGATTTTAAATTTCATTTGAACCACATTAGGCTCCACATAAATTCATTTTTTTAATGCAATTCTCAGACATGTATCAGTTGTCTGGAGCTTTTCATGAAGCTTGCATTGCATGCAGCATTCAAATTTTCATTAAACTTCTGGTTTGTTTCCATATAGTCATAAGAATAGTATTGTGCATTTTCATTGTGGCAACTAATGAAGTGTGCAAGCGTGAAATCAGAGTAGAAGTTAGAGCTGATAAAAAATTACTGAAATTAGAAGTGAGAAAAAGGGATTACGGAGAGGAGGTGAATCATGTTTGTTTTGATCTTTTTGGTATCGTAATAGGTGATTTTTATTATAGGAGGTAATGATGGTCATAAAAAAAATGACATGTTTGCCTTGAACGGTGTAGATATATTGGTTTGTTACAGCTTGTGGTTGAAATTAGTTTGCAAAAATGGAGCTTCTCCATTTGTGATGCCCTGCCATGGTCATTACAGGCTTGATTTTTAGTTTGCCACATAATTTGTTGAAGCGAATTGTTGAGAGAAATTCGATGAGAAGGTAACATCGGCTGGTTGTTCTTGATTTAGCATCGGTCGACAGTCGGCGACGTTGATCGTTGTTGCCCTTGAAATTCGGACATTAGAAGGTGGTTGATGTTGTTGTGAGTCTAATAGCATGGAAGATTTCATGCATTATTGGTGTTGATGTTTATTGTGATTGACAACAACAGTTTTACCAAATAGGGGCAGCTTGGTCATTTCTTCAGAAACAGCTGCCCCACAGCTGTTTTCACACAGCTGCACCAAACAGACAACCAGCTTCCCTGCAGCTGCTTCCCTGCGGCAGATTTCTGGGGCAGCACAACTGCAGCTGAAAAACTGAGAAGCTGCAGCTGCGCCAAACAGACCCTAAACCCTGCGATTGTTAATTGGAAAGTGGGGGACTCGAAAATCTGAAAAGCCATCATCAAAGCTTGCTCTGTTGCTACTAAATTTATATTTTGGGATATCGGGGATGGTAAAATCTCCTTTTGGCATGATCAATGGGTTTGGATGATTCTAATATTTTTTTTTCTCAAATTATTAACAACAACTTGATACTTTCTGATTGGTGGACTGGAGGCCAATGGGATGTTAACAAATTGAAAGATAATATCGATGATAAATATGCCATGGTTTCTAAAATTTCTATTAGAAGGAGATTGAAAGATACACCCATTTGGAAAATTTCTACTTCTACATCTCCAACAAAATTTTTATATTCGAACCTATACGATTTTAGTAATTGGCGTTGGGGCAAACAAATTTGGAATGGTTTATTTACTCCCTCTATATTTTTTTTTCTTTGGAGATTTTTACTTAAAATGCTTCCACTTGATGATATTCTTAAACTTAAAGAGCTTAAGCTTGCTTCTTAGTGTTATATTTGTAAGAAAGAAAAAGATTCGGAGGAGCATTTATTCTTTCATTGCTCTTATGCAAGAGAGCTTTGGCTGATATTAGGCCAACATTTCCAAATAAATTGGTTGCAAAGCTCTTTCATAAATGATTACTTACTCTCCTGGAAAGATGCTGCCTTGGTTCATAAAAAATTGCTTTACTTTCCTTTGGTGATTATTTGGTTCATTTGAATGGCTAGAAATGAGTTTAAATATCAAAAATTGGTTTTTTCTCCTTCTATCACTGTTTCTTATATTCTGGCTTATTTCTATCGCATGAATCGCCTCTATGGTTTCGATAAATCTTGCATTCAATCTAGAGTGGGTAGGATGGCCATTTTGGTTAAGTGGCAACCACCTCCGCCGGGTTGGATCAATACTAATATTGACGGAAGTTGGGCTTCCATGACAGCTGGTGCTAGTGAGGTTTTTCGGAATTATTTGGGTCATTGTCTTTGTTTTTTTGCTTCACCTATTATTGTCTCTTCTCCCTTTGAGGCCGAATGCTGGGCTTTTTTATTATCTCTACAGGTTGCTATCTCCTGTAAATTCTTTAATGTCATAATTGAGACGGACTCTTTATCATTATATAAAGATTTTATTGTTCTATCTTTACCCAAGTGGAATGTACTGTGCACTTGGAATAGAATTAAGGAAACTATAGAGAAGTTCAATGTTAATATCCAGATATCTTTCACTTTCCGTGAAGGGAACTCCCCTGCTGATTGGTTTGCTAAGAAAGTCAAAGATACTTCTAATCCCTTCGTGGGTGTTACACCGATGCATCGGTTAAAATGCCTTTTATTAAGTGATTCTCTTGATTCACCTTACATTAGAGTGTGATTTATTTTTTGCTTTATGAGTAATTTTAAATTTAATGTTGTGGGTACCTGGACTTCTCGGCACTGGATACTCAGATTTGTGACTACAGGTTTTTGTTTTTGCTGGAAGTTCGAAGGCTTTGGTAGACTATTTCAGTGGTGTTAGAAGTAATAGCCATTATAGTATTTTTATTTGGGTGCCCAAGCTATGAAATTTATTATTATTATTATCTTTTTTTTTTTTTGTGCGATTTGCTGGACAACTTTTCATTGGGATGGACCTCTTCTCTTCGTTTTAGAGCCTTTGGGTGGCATTTTTTGGCTCGGTTTTTTTATGAGATTTAAATCTAGCCTTATATTTCTGGTGTGATTTTATTCTTGATGGAATGTGGTTTCCCATTGATCGTATATGACAGGAAGGTTTATGGGTTTTGGGTGTTTTATTGATATTTTTTGAGATATTGATGCTCCTTTTATGTCTCACATTAAGCTTTATATGATTTTGGTGGAAATATTGTTATCTGATTTTTATTATTTTGGGGAAAATATTCCCTTTGGAAGCGTTATAAGCATTATCAAGGCTACAATATGGCTTTATTTTATGTTCAAATGCTTAATCAAGTCTATTGCTGAGGAAAATTATATGAGAGGGAGTATTTCGGGTGGGAGGTTGCTGTTCCTTTTTACACCTCTCTCCTCTACAGCAAGAATCGGCTTTCATGTTTTAGTCTCTTTGGACTAACTTTTCTGCAGGGTATAATACATTAGCTATTTTTGAAGATCGTCGGTTTGGTCGCTTTATCATTTACGAGGATTACTTGGGATCATCCTTGCACCTGACTGTCGTCGTTTGATCTTTGTTTTATCTGGATGATTACTATTGCTCTACTTTTGGAAAAGATATTTTTGGGGCAACTTTCGAGCCTTTTCTGGATGCAGGATCAGATATGCTGGAGAAGTTTCTTTCCTCTTCATAAGTCACCTACTCTTTATGTTTAACTGGTTAAGGACTTTTTGTTTGTTCTACTGTGGACTTCGTTTATTGTTTCTGTTTTTCACATTTTTATTTTGGTTATTTGTATTTTTGGTATGATGTACCTTTTTACTTTTCGTATTTTTTGTGTGGAGTTTTATTGTGGAAAGAGGAACCTCTAGGACGTTTGTTTTAGTTGGGGATCCTCTTTCCCTTCCTCATTTTGTAATTTCTTTTATATATTAACCCGTAGGGAGCCACGAGTTGCTCTTTCATTAATATATATATGTATATATATATATGTATGTATGTATGTATATATATATNCTTTTTAGCTGGGGATCCACTATCCCTCCCTTATTTTGTAACCTTTTTGAGTTTTAACGCGTAGGGAGCCACGAGTTGCTCTTTCATATATATATATATATATATATATATATATATATATATATTAGAGGCGGATGGAGGTGGAAGCTGTATTTGGCTATGGCGAACATGAAGTTTCTTCGTTCTAGGGTTTCAGCGACGACTGATTTGGGTGATTTTTTTCTATTCTATTGCGCTGCGTTTCTTCGTGGTTGTTGGATGCTTTGTTCGCTGCTCTCGCGGCTTTGTGGTGTGGACTTCGATGGGATCATGGCAGTGTTAACCGACTTCGGCCTCGGTCAGATCGCTCAACCGCACTGTCTGCACATCTGTATCGCTTGTCTAGGTCGTTCATTCCTTTGAATCGCTCAATTGGTTTGACCACACGTCTGATTAGCCCATCTGCTTCATCTCTGGCTAAGTTCGGCTTGTTGACCTCATTTTTGGGTGAGGCCTTTACTTCTCTCCTTAGTGTCTAGGTTCTAGCTTTAGGTTTTCTTTGTTTGACCCTCTTAGAGGACTAGTACGGGACCCACACCATTTAGAAAATTCGAGCCACCTCGTCTCTCCTTCGAGTCTCGTATGGGCGGTCCCGAATACTCGGCATTTTGCTGAGTTGGTTAGAATTGACATATGAAACTCGAAGTGAGTTCCTACATCAATAGGAGAAGCCTCTAGGGAAACCTCTTGCGACTCAATTTCTCATTAACGCTGCATTCTGCGCACGCATCGCACCGCGCACGATTTTGACATGAATTGACTTGCCCATCATCCGTACGAACCCAAATGACAAAACAAACCACACCGTTGCATCCGAGATGTCGACTTTAGCTCGGAAGGATACCCATATTTTTATGATTCCGCGCGCAAGCAATTTGCATGAATATCGATGCATTTTTTTTAATTAGCGGTGCACGGGCCCGGGCTTAACCAAGGTTCAACTCGGCTTCTATTCGAGTTGGACTCGGACTGAATCAGGGCTAATCACCCTAGCTCACATATTTTCAAAATTCAAATTAACCATTTCATCTCACATTAATTGGGTTAAATTGAAATTTAACATTTGCTTAATGAGGATTCCCTTCATGGAAGGTGTTTAATTTGGCGCCTAATTCCTGTAATCGTGTCTATACCTCAATGGCTTGATCCCGCTTGCCTCCCAGCTACGATTCGGCCTTTGCTCCCCCTTCGCGTGACGCCTGCATCCTCACCTGCCCGAGACTCTCTCGATCCCACCTCATCCCTCTGCGCCAAAACCTTGGCTTGTTCTCCCCTAGTGGGCGAACCGAAGCCGCTGCTCGTCTTTACAAACTGAAGTTGTTGCTACTCCCTGAATCGAAGGCCGCACTCCCTCGATCCCACTCCTCTCTCCCGCTCTCCTCTGTGACTCGACATTGCAAGCCGAGCTTCTCTCTCCCGCTTGTCGCAGCTCCCTTGATCGGCACCGAAGAAGCCCATTTCTCTCTTTCTCTCTCGATCGCAGCTTTGGCCGAAGCTCCCTGCCTCCTGTCTGACTGGCCTCCCTCTCCTCTCTGCGCCGAAGCCCGCTCCTGCTGCGCCTTCTCTCGCATGACTAGAAGTGTTCGTTCAGCGGCCCTAACCGAATTCCCTTGACATACGACAAACCTCCTTGCTCGATTCTCTCCCGGCCTCCACCAAAGAGCTTTTTTTTTATCGAATCGCAAAAAATGGTATAAGTTTCCTTTTGTTCGTCTCTGATGTGTGGATTATGTGATTTAAGATTGAATGCCTATTTGGTTTATTTCTGAATTCATGAAGGGTCTTAGCTCTTTCTTAGAGTTACTGTTTGGAGCCATAAGGATTTATATCCCTGACATGTACTTAGAATTTTTTTAAGCATGTTTTGCCTAGGTTTCAGAAAAACTTATGTCAATTTGGAGTGCTTTATGATTGATTGTTTCAGTAAGCTTAACATCTATTGGATTTTTTTTAGTTATCTTGTGTGTTCTGATTTTTCACTGTTCTTTTAATTGCATTAGCCATGTCTAATTGTCTTTATCTAGGAATCATCTGATATGCTAGTGTTACAATGGTCTTGTGTGGGGGAAATGGAATCGTCCTTCATTAAATTCAAGATAATGTTTGATAGTTGTTAAAATAGTGAGCTTGCTTACTTCAACTATGAATTATTTGATGTGAACTTTTTCCTAAGTGAGTCTTTACTATTATTCTAATATTCTTTATTGGAACTTGCTGATTTTTTTTAGAAAGATTTGCATACGCACCACATAATTCTCATAGATTTACATTTCTAACACCTTAAGTTTTAATCCTTCTACATATACATCTTTGCGCGCATGAGCTAGAAGTCATATTGATGTTGTTTTGACATGACACGAAAGATTTGAGTGGTATAAATGTAAGAATTGAAGTCTAGTTTTGAGATATGTTAACACATAGGAATTGTGGGGTATCCGTGCAAGTCTTTATTCGATTCTTCTTGGTCGGTTGCTCGGTATTATCGTTGTTTTGTAGAAGGATTGGGATGTCGTTCTAGCCTGTCATTCTTACTGTTTTGCCTCTATTTTTTTCACCATTTGGACACTATACATTGTTGGTTTTGGAGGCTTTATATGCTACACGACTGTTGATTCATCTACTGTTTTTGGGGGTTTTGTGCCCCATTTAAATGCTTATTTTGGGGGACTTTACTTGATGTTTTAATATTGTTTGGAAGGTAATTAAATGATGTCTTGGGGACTGTTTTGGGCTAATTTTGCTGAAATCTTGGAGCCTGTAAACTCTTTTTTCTTAGGCTGATTACACACTGTTTGGGCATCATTTTGGGGTGCGTTGGTTGGCTGATTTGGAGAGGTTTGCACACTGTTTGGGGCGAGTTTAAGGGCTGTTTTGGGGTGTTTTGTGGGCTAGTTTTGGAGCAGCTTGGGCACCATCTTCTCACTGTTTTGGCACTGTTTTGTTGGTCGATTTGGGGCAATTTAAATAAAATTTTGTTGTGCTTTTGTGGGCTGATCTTGGAGCCCTTGAACACTGATTTTGAAGCCTTTAACTTGTTTCGATGTACTTTCTTGGGTCCGCTTGGTAGCTTGTGTGTTGCACTTTTTTGAGTATATCTTGTGGCTTTTGGTTCTCATTTCTTTTTATGCTGAATTGAAGAACTTTCGGGTCGATCAACACTATCTTGGAATAGGTTTAAACACTCTTTTCAAAGGCCGATTTAATTAAAATTGTTGAAAGATTTTAAACGCTTTTAGGTTGATTCACTTGCTATTTTCCCTCATTGGCTTTGTTAGTTTTGGAAGTGGGTCGGCCTTCTCTTTTCACTTGTTTTGTTACTTTTGTTAAATGATTAAGTCAGCATGGGAGTTTCTGATTTAATTATTTAGAAAACACTTAATTTAGGGTAAGACACCTTAAACCGCTTCACTTTAGTTCAGTTAGATTTACATTGCAGTAGATTCTTTATTTTGTTAGATAGAAAAATTTTTTTTTGACTGAAAAATTATAAAAGATGTGCATGCATGAAAAATATATGAGATGGAGGATATTTAGATAGACATTACATATAAGATACACATATAAGTAATGCATAGGAATGATATGCATGATATAAGTGATATGCATTTGATAGATACATAAATAATTTAAAAAATATGCATGATAAATAGTTGCACAACAAAGAAGTGTGCATATTAGTAGATTGAGTAGAAATGTTTTAGAATAATGTATGTATGAAGAATGAAATAGCTTATATATGAAAGCTTGTATGTGCATGTTCAGAGAATGATTTCACTCTCTAATGGTACAGGAAAGGGACGCCACGCTTAGAGTTTTTCTATCACTCCAAACAATTTTGATGGTTAGATCACTAATCTTTATCTCGACGGGATAATATCGGTCAGTGGCTAATTGACCAGCGCTTACCTCCCAGACAATTGTGATGCTTACATTGCCAACCACTGTGTCGATGAGATAATATCAATCACGGGTAGGTAAGGGTCTTTCCACCTTAGACAATTGTGTTGTGTAGATCGCTAACCATCGTGTCGAGGGAGTCGATGGGGGCAATATCGGTCAAGTGTGTGTTAGGTTGTTGATGATGATCCTTACTGAGACAGAAATTATTGTAAATAATATAAAGTAAAAGTAAAGATAAATGCATATAGAAAATTAGTGTATGTTTATTTAGAAAAATGTTATTGATACATTCATTAGTATAAATCATATTGCTTATAAAATTATGAGAGAATAGTATAATATAAGATTTCCTATAGACTAACATACACATTATTTTCTTTTCTCGGATTATTGTAATTTAGAAATCTGATTACTCCTGAATTATCTTTAGATAACTCCTTATGTTGCTTCAACGTTATTTTTAGTCTTTAAACATTTGTACAGAGAAATGCGCAAATTTCTACTTATTTATTTTAATTATTTTCTTTAGTGGCTCTTTAATGTATTGTTTGAATATTAAACTATTAGTGATAAAATTAGAATAATAGTGAATTGATTTTAACCGTTCGACCTTCTGTTTCCGTCTTTGTTAACTCAAAGTGCTGGGTCGATCGTGACATGACTTAAATGGCTTGAGTGGTTGGGACAGAAAAAGGAAAGGTTGTGGACTGCAGGACAGTAAGAGGAGTGTTGTTTGGTGTGGGGGGGGCAGCAAGTGGGGACTGCAGCTAGGCTGTTGGAGGTGGTTTCGGCAAGTGGGACAGCAGTAAGGCCGTACAAGGAATGGTTTTGGGCGGCGAGAACAGAAAAAGGAAAGGTTGTGGACTGCAGGACAGTAAGAGGAGTGTTGTTTGGTGTGGGGGGGGCAGCAAGTGGGGACTGCAGCTAGGCTGTTGGAGGTGGTTTCGGCAAGTGGGACAGCAGTAAGGCCGTACAAGGAATGGTTTTGGGCGGCGAGAACAACAAAGGAATCGCAAGGGAAGTGTTGGAACAAAGGCTAGGCTGCAAGGTGTGGTTCAGGTGGTTGTACCAGCAGTGGACAAAAGGTAGAGAGGGAGAGAATGGATGAGCCGGGGTTGGATTGTCGGGAGCAGAGGTAAAAACAGTAGTTGCCCTGTTTCTAAGTACTACAACAAGGTGGGAGTGGCTGGAAGGGATTGCAGCATGTGGAGGAGGTGGCTGGCGACTGGAGTTGTAGGAAGGCGACATAAGTGTAGTCCGATGGTTCCAATGATGAGAAAAGGCAGCGACTGCAGCAAGGGGAGGGTTGCAGAGGATGGAAAATTGAAGATAAATGCCCACACAAGAACGAGCTATAGTCAGGGCACCACTCGACCTCAAG
The DNA here is from genome assembly GCA_002079205.1 of Phalaenopsis hybrid cultivar. Classification (NCBI taxonomy): domain Eukaryota; kingdom Viridiplantae; phylum Streptophyta; class Magnoliopsida; order Asparagales; family Orchidaceae; genus Phalaenopsis; species Phalaenopsis hybrid cultivar. The sequence continues at coordinate 292,405 of JXCR01097328.1, read as the reverse complement.
GTAAAACATCACCATCTTAGATGAGCCATAGCCAGAGAACCACCCGTCGTTTGATATAACCCTAGAAGGGAGAGAGGATGCTGACAACTGTTCTGACAAAAAAAAAATATGCCAAACCTCAAAATCTAAGCACATGAATTAAATATATATGCTCTAGGTAATTAAGTTTTGGCCCACTGTTTAAAAGAGGTACCAAGTCCATGTGAGGAAGGCCAGTCAACCCTTGAAATCCTGGTATGAACCAATCCATGTTGCACAACTTTTACTACGTCCGATTTAGACACGAAAGCGGATGCCTGACTATAGTGAGGGTTGCGAGACTGTGATGACAGTGTAGAAGGATCGCAGAAAGGGTCTCATGCAGGGAAGCTCGCGCGCTATCTCATAGGTTTGGGGGAGCTTCAACCTCATCTCTGTCGAAGCTTCTGCCTCCTCATAGTAGTTAGGTCGGTCCCATTTAAAGTAGCGGAAATGTTGCATGCTCTTGGGAAGTCAATTTTGTCGGCGTTGTCATTCTAAAGTACATTTTGATAGAATATGTTTCCTTCCTCTTTTAGCAAAATGTTACTTCGATAGGAGTCGCTCTCATGGGCTTAGTTTGAACTATTTGTTTCTCTTTTATCAGTTGAAATCTAAATGTTTTCCTTTGTGTCCTCACCTTCTCTAGTGTTCTTGTATCATTAATCATTTCTTCAGTAGTTCCTTGCTCAGTGAAATATATCCTTTGGTTGTGCAATCTGCTTCAATATGTCCAAATCTGTGACACTTCAAAACTCTTTCTGGCGGATTAGCTCTAGTTATGTTGTTTGGGTTCACCTGTTCTTTACTATGAATCAGTTTCTTTTCAGACACGGTCGGCTTGGATGTTCCCCTAAAAGTACTCTGTCTGGAAGATCATGGGGTTGAGCCCTATCTGTAAGATGTGGGCACCAAATGATGTGGTCTCTCTAATTTTGAAGCCAAGGTTTGAACGTCTAGCCTGTAGTGAGCTGGTGGGTACTGGTGATGCATCATCCGCTTCATCATAGACCGAGTTGTCATATTACCCTTCCCTTCATGTTGTCGAAAAAGCTCGACTTCTCAAGTATTTTGGCTCAAATTTTCAGGGTAGAGGTTCTTGATCCTTGGAATCCGTGTGGTAGAAGAGATTTACTCCAATCCTTCGATCTAGGCTCTCATTTTCTCAATTTCATCGAGCATTGTAGTACTCAGTGGAGTTGTCACTATATCTCTTAGATGGTAAACTCGTGATCGACGTCCAATTATTGTGGCATGATTAAGGTTCTAGGTGTGGGCGGGTGAAACGAGGTGTGTAGGGTGATGTCGGGCGGGAAAAAAAAATGGTAGGGATAGGTTTGGGCAAGGTAGATGCAAGAAATCCTATGATAGGATTAGGACTAGGCTAGTTGTCATACCAAATGATACTGGAGTTGACCCAAATCTTAATACGAAAAGTAAATATTATTACTGAAAAGTAAATTGTCAGTTATAATCAAACACACTTGAAAGGGAAATGACTATAAACACAATACAAACTTACATTAGGGCTCAATCCATGGATGATGGAGGTAGGCTAGGTGATCGGGGAATGGCGGTAGGTGGCTGAAATGGGTCGTAGGTGGTTGGGACAGTAAAAGGTGGGGCTGGAATTGCGTTGGCAGCGATGCGGAAGGCTGTGACAGCAAAGGGTGGTGAAGGGGAGGGCTGTGGACTGCAGGACTGCAAAAGGAATGCTGTCCATGCGAGGGCAGCTAGCTGGGACTGCAGATAGGCTGCGGGAGGTAATTTTGGCAGCTGGGACAGCAGTAAGGCGGCACGGGAATGGTTTTGGGTGACGGGAACAAGGGCAGCACAGAGGAAGTGCTGGAACAGCGGCTAGGCTGCATTGGTGCGGTTCGGGTGGCTGGAATAGCGGTGGACAACAGGTGGAGAGGGAGAGGATGGCCGAGCCGGGGCTGGATGGCCGGGAGCAGAGGTAGAAACAGTTGCTGCACTGTTTTCTGGGGATGGCAGCAAGGTGGGGATGTCAGCAGGTGGAGGAGGTGCAGCTAGTGGCTATAGTTGTAGGAAGAGTGCTGTCCAATGGTTTCAGCAGAGATGAAAGGCGGCGGCGGCAGCAGCCAGGGTAGGGTTGCGAAGAATGGAAAGTCGAAGATAAATACCTTCATGGCAACACTCGACCACTTGGAAGGAGATAACCATCTCAGACAAGCTACAAGCGGAGCACCACTTGCCGTTGGATACAGCCCTTGAAGGGAGAAAAAAGACCCCGACAGAAATCATATGTCAAAACTCAAAACCTAAACTCAAAAATCAAATATATAAGCCCTAAGTAATATAATTTGGGCTCACTATTGATAGGAGGTACTAAATCCATGTAAGGAAGCTCGGCCAGCTCNCTCTTATGCTTTTGAGCTGTCATTAGAAGCTATTTGATTCTAAAGTTTTGGCTTATTTTTGTCATATTCTCTTCTTAGGGTATTAACATCAGAGAAATGCTTGTCGGTGCATCGTTGATGGATGCAGCTAATCGCACGACTGTGGTATTGAAAAAACTTCTTGACCATAAACTTGATTTATTGTCATTATAATTTCTTTGTTAATTTTCTTTCTTATCCAGGTGAAGAATAATCCAGCAGCCTTGCTTGCTTTCTGTTGGTATTGGGCAACTAATGGAGTTGGTTCAAAGGTTTGCCCTTTCTCGTGCCCATTTGCTCATTTGTTTTAATTAGCTTTGCATCATCCTGATTTTTTTCATTTTTACTGGTTTATGCGTTGAACTTTCCAGGATATGGTTGTTCTTCCCTACAAGGATAGCTTACTTCTCTTTAGTCGATATTTGCAGCAACTAGTCATGGAATCACTTGGAAAAGAATTTGACCTTGATGGAAATCAGGTTTGTATCTGTTCCATTGGGAAAGGAATTTAGCTCCCATGTCTCCTAAAAAAGTAGTCTAATAATGGTGATGCAAGCCACTGTTGAAGCCGTGAGCTTATCGTTAGATTTGCTACAGCTTCAGTAGGCTACCTTTTTCTTTGCAATGGATATACCTATTGCATGGAGCTTTCTCAATGAAATGTCTGTGGAGGGATTGTTGTATTCTGTTTTTTAGGATTTGAACAGATTAATTTTGTGACCTTTTATTACAATAGTGGTTTGGTAATACAAAATTAAAATAAATTTTATCTTGATAATAGAACGTATGCCCTACTGAAGTAGTACAAAGAACACATAGTGTGAGATTGGATCAATCATAAGAGCCCAAAAGAATAGACTAATTGAAGCTAAGTAAAGACCTAAAACAAGAAACCAATTAAAGATTTTTAAATAAAGTTTGTAATTTAAAGTTTCGTGATTATTGTGAAAGACTCACATGTATAATTTTCATATTTAAGATATTGCCAAATTATTAAATTTCAAATTTTAAAGTTTCTAATATGAAATTTAAAATTTAAAATTTCCAAATTAGAATTTTTGGAGGGATTTTATGGTGAGAATGCTAAAATGTATTTAACTGTAAGTTGATGATTAAAAGTTTAATGAAAACTGATTTTCAAGTTTTTATGAGAAGCCTTCTCTTTGAAGGAGGTAGTTAACACTTATCAAAAAGGTGCATAACTATATCTTTTCACCGCATCATGGCCGGCTTTAACTCCTTCCTCTCTTTTGTATTTTAAATTTTCTCTTTTAATTACTATTTAACTCTATAGAGAATAAAAAAATTTCGGAGACTTGATCGCTAGAAAAACATTTTTGGTGACATTCTACAAAGGGGATTTTTTTTTAGTGGTCATTCTCTCCAAGGTTAGTTTGTTGACTCCACTTATCCTTCATCTTTAGTGAGTTATAGAATTTATGCTGTTTGTTTTTGTTGGTTGCTCTTATTGTGGCATTGTTCTTCCATTGTTCAAGTGTTTTATTTTAATTTTCCATAATTAAATCTTCATAATAAGCAATGAAAAACATTTTTTTTTTTGCATAACCTAGTCTTGTTTCGTAATTTATTTGGTTGATCAAAGCTCATTGAAAAATTGTAAAAGGTTTCAACTCTACACTAAAAAGTATAAAATTTAATTTTCTATTGTTTTAGGCCTGCTATCCATTTTTGTGCTATTAGCCAGTAAAAATGTCTCCTGATTTAATTTTTGTAACAATACCGAAAAAAATTAAAAAAAAAACAATTAAGAAACTATCTAAACAATAGTAGACATATTAAATCAGCATTTCACAGAGTTTCAAGTTTTAAGAATGTCTCTTTTCTTGACACTAAATTCCTAAAGTCAGAATTAGTATTTCTCTAGCTTTTGTCTGAGTGTTGGCCAACCATTTTCTTTGCTCGTAATCTAATCAACTCCACCAAGGCCTATATATTTTTCCTAGCCCTCTTAGGAAGAGCAACAAACCCTACTTAACCGCAAGACACATCACCTACACCAATATATTATTTCCTAAGGCTAGTAAAAAAATATTGTGAATATCTTCTCCTTTCAAAGTAGTGTTTAGTCTTTTAAAATTTTTCCATGCTGTAATTCAATAATCGTGAGGTAAAGAAGGAAGCGATTAGCCTAATGGATCAAGTTAAATGTTAATGTAAGAAAGGGTTATGAGAATCCTTGACTAATGAAGCATATTTTCATGTCAGGTTAACCAAGGAATTACTGTATATGGAAACAAGGGAAGCACAGATCAGCATGCGTATGTTTTTTTTACTTCATGAAAGTTTTCTTCTAATATATTATTCAGGTGTTTATCTTGATTTGCTTTTGATTGGCAGTTACATTCAGCAACTTAGAGAAGGGGTGCATAATTTCTTTGTTACTTTCATTGAAGTCTTGCGAGATCGCCCCCCAGGTCATGACTGGGAGCTTGAACCAGGAGTAACATGCGGTGACTACCTATTTGGAATGCTTCAGGTATGCAATCTTTTTTGTTGTAGAGAGGACTTGCGTGATACTAAAATTTGGTAAGCTAATGAACAATAATGGTAAGTAGAGAGATTTCAGAGAGGGACAAATTAGCAAGATAAAAAAATAAGGCGTTTTGAGAAGACATTTTGATAGGTTTCCTTTACATTATAAAGTTATCTTATGTTTTCCTAAAAATACGAGCCAATTACATGCATAGCACATTAAACTTGATAATTTACAAACTAATTTTCTATTACATCCACTTTTTAACTTGTCAACCAAATATCAAAATTCCATTCTCGATTTTTTTGCTTTTTATACATTTCTAGCAGTTTGATGGCGGCATGCACAAATATATGGGTTCATTAGTTCAATATTTGACACAGATACTTAATTTTCTAAATAGGGAAATTTTTTGAGTATTATATATGATGCAGGGGATAGGGGATTGAATCAGTTCAACCCGGTTCAGCAGTAACCTACAAGGTGAAGGGACTGAACCGGCCCATCCTCTATCTTCCGTTAGGCGTGAATTATTTCTCCCCCTCCCTGTTTTCTTTTGCCGCCTATCTCGCTTTTATTTATTTGGTGTTTGTAGTGTTAGAGTTCACCTTATGTTATTTTTTTGTTTAAATTTGTGAGGACAGTCACAGGCATTTTGTTTTCCTCTCAAGGGTTGTATCCGACGGTTAGGGTGGTGCTCCAGTGATAACCCTCTCCTAAGGTCATGATTATCTACAAAACCTTCCCCCACTTCTCGTCCCCTATTGGCCACCAATTCCCTGGACCCATTTCTATTCCGACAGCTCGCCGCCTCCCTGCCTCCCTTCCATATTCCCTGTTCCCAGCCAATTCTGTTACTCTACCTAACCCACCCCACCCCACATCTCCACTACCGCAAACACCAGAGTGGCCGCTGTTCTCCCTTCCAGCCAGCCTACAGCCTCCACAAGCAGGCCACTTCCTCCTCCTTTCCTGTAAGCTTCCTCATCCAGCCAGCCTCCAACCCCCATCTTGTATTACCATCAACCCCCAGCAGAACTGCTGGACTGCAGCACCTCTCTCCCCTCACATCCATTGCCGTGACCCCTCCCCGCTGCCATAACTCCCTGCCCTCTCCATTGCTGCTGCTTATACCCTTTCTCGATTATTGCCACAATCCTTTCACGGTCCTTCCTCCANTCTGCAGTTGGCTTACTTCCAGCTGCACTACAGGTATGTACCTCTTATGCTTTTGAGCTGTCATTAGAAGCTCTTTGATTCCAAAGTTTTGGCTTATTTTTGTCATATTCTCTTCTTAGGGTATTAACATCAGAGAAATGCTTGTCGGTGCATCGTTGATGGATGCAGCTAATCGCATGACTGTGGTATTGAAAAAACTTCTTGACCATAAACTTGATTTATTGTCATTATAATTTCTTTGTTAATTTTCTTTCTTATCCAGGTGAAGAATAATCCAGCAGCCTTGCTTGCTTTCTGTTGGTATTGGGCAACTAATGGAGTTGGTTCGAAGGTTTTCCCTTTCTCGTGTCCATTTGCTCTTTTGTTTTAATTAGCTTTGCATCATCCTGATATTTTTCATTTTTACTGGTTTATGCGTTGAACTTTCCAGGATATGGTTGTTCTTCCCTACAAGGATAGCTTACTTCTCTTTAGTCGATATTTGCAGCAACTAGTCATGGAATCACTTGGAAAAGAATTTGACCTTGATGGAAATCAGGTTTGTATCTGTTCCATTGGGAAAGGAATTTAGCTCCCATGTCTCCTAAAAAAGTAGTCTAATAATGGTGATGCAAGCCACTGTTGTAGCCATGAGCCTATCGTTAGATTTGCTACAACTTCAGTAGGCTACCTTTTTCTTTGCAATGGATATACCTATTGCATGGAGCTTTCTCAATGAAATGTCTGTGGAGGAATTGTTGTATTCTGTTTTTTAGGGTTTGAAGAGATTAATTTTGTGACCTTTTATTACAATAGTGGTTTGGTAATACAAAATTAAATTAAATTTTATCTTGATAATAGAACGTATGCCCTACTGAAGTAGTACAAAGAACACATAGTGATGAGATTGGATCAATCATACGAGCCCAAAAGAATAGACTAATTGAAGCTAAGTAAAGACCTAAAGCAAGAAACCAATTAAAGATTTTTAAATAAAGTTTGTCATTTAATGTTTCGTGATTATTGTGAAAGACTCACATGTATAATTTTCATATTTAAGATATTGTCAAATTATTAAATTTCAAATTTTAAAGTTTCGAATATGAAATTTAAAATTTTAAATTTCCAAATTTGAATTTTTGGAGGGATTTTATGGTGAGAATGCTAAAATGTATTTAACTGTAAGTTGATGATTAAAAGTTTAATGAAAACTGATTTTCAAGTTTTTATGAGAAGCCTTCTCTTTGAAGGAGGTAGTTAACACTTATCAAAAAGGTGCATAACTATATCTTTTCACCGCATCATGGCCGGCTTTAACTCCTTCCTCCCTTTTGTATTTTAAATTTTCTCTTTTAATTACTATTTAACTGTCTAGAGAATAAAAAAATTTCGGAGACTTGATCGCTAGAAAAATTTTTTTGGTGACATTATACGAAGGGGATTGTTTTTTGGTGGTCATTCTCTCCAAGGTTAGTTTGTTGACTCCACTTATCCTTCATCTTTAGTGAGTTATAGAATTTATGCTGTGTTTGTTTTTGTTGGTTGCTCTTATTGTGGCATTGTTCTTCCATTGTTCAAGTGTTTTATTTTACTTTTCCATAATTAAATCTTCATAATTAGCCATGAAAAATTCTTTTTATTTTTTTGCAGAACCTAGTCTTGTTTCGTAATTTATTTGGTTGATTAAAGCTCATTGAAAAATTGTAAAAGCTTTCAACTCCACACTAAAAAGTATAAAATTTAATTTTCTATTGTTTTAGGCCTGCTATCCATTTTTGTGCTATTAGTCAGTAAAAATGTCTCCTGATTTAATTTTTGTAAAAATACTGAAAAAAATTTAAAAAAAATAAACAATTAAGAAATTATCTAAAACATTAGTAGACATGNCAACAATAATATTTTTGTTTTATTTGTGGTTTGGTTTAATTCCAGCATTATTTGGTATCAAAACTGGCCTAACCCTAATCTTATTCTAGAATTACCTAGCATCCATACCTACCTAATCCACCTCCTCCAAAATTTTTTCTTTCCTATTTTCAAACCTTAGCCACATTTTAACCTAACCCTAATTCTCCTTTGCTGATTTTCAAAATCAGCAACCCCATTATTTTTCCTACACCTTCCTTGAGTCTCCACCATCTCTTCTACATCCCAATGCTAAACTCTGACCATGCTACCAAGGAGATACATGCCCGAGCCTACTCGGGAAGAGATACAGCGAGAGATCCACCAACTTTAGCTAAAGCTTGTGGACACTGAGGATGAAATCCAATGGGAGGTTACTCTCGATCGTGTTTTGGGAGAGTAGACAGTAAGAACAAGAGAATTTGAAGATGAAGCGGGAAACACAGTAGTAAGACTTACCAGCTTACTATAGATAGAGGGTGCAAACTCTAGCTTCGGAATTGGAGAGGCCACATCACTAAGCGTCCCCCACATCTTTTAGGCAAAGTTTAACCTCAGGATATTACAGCCAGAATACCCCTATGAATACACCCTAGACAACCGCGTTAGAGAAGAGAACAAATTAGATCAATTTGCATCCTAAAATCTATCATCACCAGGAAGTGTGCAAGTGTCACGGGTTTGGGCATGTTGAATTAGAATGCACAACTTGGGGAGAGATTTATTTTACCGAGTAGGGTGCTGTTGAAAAATTGGACAATGACACTGTTGATCTGGAAAGAGATGAAGACTTCAGAAATGATTCTCAATTTTCAGCCAATGAGGAAGAGACACCACCAGTTCCAGTTGTCCTTGAGGTAAAGATTCCACCTGAGATAATAGTAGCTATTCTAGAAGGTAGTGACTTTGATGTAATGAGTATTCATGCAGAGTATGAAGTTGTAGTGCGTCAAGCTACCGTTGTGCAGGCGATGAAAGGAACCTCAACAAGGCTGGCTTTGGATGTCAAAGAGGACCATGAGTTTGAGAAGTATATACTAGACACAAGTCCATGTCATGTAAAAGGATTTCAGAAATTGCAGATATATAGCTTGCCTTCTGAGTTGTCCATATGAAAAAAGGTCCAACTTGTCAGAGATGAGAAGATTTTGATTTACTTCTGAAAGACAATCTTGAGTTATTTGAGGATTAAAATCGGTTCAACTGTGCACCGCCTAATGGAGGATCAGACAAGATGGATGAACCACATTAGTAAGAAGGTCCCCAAGATCTTTGGGAGAAAGATTATTCTACCTTTGGATCCAAGTCCTTCCCGAAGAGAAGAAAATGTCTCTGATGAGTTGTTACTTGTCAAGGTGGCCCAACCTGCTAGAGGTGTTGTTCTAGAGTTGACCTCCCCTAACAGCCTTGTTTATCTGACACATCCAATCGAATATGAGGATTGAGAGAAGCATATTATACATTCACTTGTTCAGAATTTGGCTCGGAAGAAGCTGCGTCGCGATCTAACTCCGTCTCAGATTAGGCCAGAAGATGACAGGCATCTGTTCTATCGAGATGTTCTTTGGAACGATTCCACTTGCTGAATTGACTTACCGAGAACTTACAAAATGATCAACCTGACTAGTAGGTGGAGACAAAATCTTTGACGAGTGAGGTCAAAGCTTCCCCCACCCCGGGAGATTGATACAGGGGCTTGGGGTAAATTGGTTCAACACGGTTCAACAGGAACCTACAGGGTGAAGGGGATGAACCGACCCCTCCTCTCTCTTCCATTACGCGGGAATTATTTCCCCCCTCCTTGTTTTTGTTTCTCGCCCATTCCGCTTCAATTTATATGTTGTTTGTAGTTTTTGGGTTCAAGTTATGTTATTTTTTTTATTTCAGTTTGTGAGGAGAGCTGCATGCATCTTATTTTCCATTGAAGGGTTGTATCTGGCGGTTAGGATGGTGGTCCGGTTGTACCACTCTTCCAAGGTAGTTATTATCTACAAGTCCATCCCCCACTTCTCTTCCCCGCTAGCCACCAACTCCCTGCACCCATTTCTATTCCTACAGCTCGTCGCCTCCCTGCCTCCTTGCCATATTCCCTTTTCCCAACCGATCTTGTTACCCTGTCTAGCCCTCCCCACATCTCCACTACCTAACACCAGAGCGGTCGTTGTTCCCCCTTCCAGCCCTCCTGCAACCTCCACGAACAGGCCACTTCCTCCCGCCTTCCTGTAAGCTTCCTCACCCAGCCGTTTCCTTGTCTCCAACCCCCATCCCGTATTACCAGCAACCCTAGCAGCCCTGCTGAACCGCAACACCTCTCCTCCCCCTTCCAGATCCCCTCCCCACTGCCATAACTCCGTGTTCTCTCCATTGCTACAGCATATAACTTCTCCCTACCATTGCTACAAGCCTCCCACAGTCCTTCCTCCCTAAAATAGCTGCTGCCACCTTCCACAACCCTCCAAACAATGCAGCAGTAGGCCTCCTTCAGTCCAGCATCTACGGCAGCCCTTCCCTCAATTCTAACTGCTGCCCTAGCCCTAGTTGGAGTCTATGTTTGTGTGTTATTTGTTGTCATGTCCTAGTGTCATTATGTTTGTTGTCATTGTTTTCTGCTTTCAAGAGCCATGGTTGTAACCATTGAAATTCAAAAATAATATTTCTGCCTTGTTTGTGATTTGGGTTAACACCGGTATCAATATATTTATTTCCCACTAAAATTTAATATATTTTGATCCAGCTATCTTTAATGTGTTTTTACACTGTTAACCTCACTTTCGGTCGAGGTATAATTTTTCTCTCCTTAGTAGCCTAGGATCTAGCCGTAGGGCCTTTCTGTCGACTACTCCTAGAAAACTAGTGGAGCCCTCCCCGTTAGCAATTCTGGACTTCACTTCGCTCGACCTGACGTTCCATGTAGTAGTCTTGACCGCTATTGCTTGGCAGGTAAGGCTACTCCGAAGGAACTCAGGGAGAATTCCTATAGGACTGACGACCTTAGGATTGAGTCTACTCGTTGGTTTGGCGCCGCTGCGCTCTTCGCCGTCCTGTTTAATCGAATTCGAGCCGAAATTTTCGTAGGATTCAGACCGCGACGCGTTTTTAGCCCGATCGGCGATGAGGTTGACCGGACGACTCCAGATGACGAAGCAGACTGCGCCGATGCGTCCGGAACGTCGATTTTGCGTAAGGGGGATGTTCATTTTGTTGCGACGGCGCANCTGTATATGGAAACAAGGGAAGCACAGATCAGCATGCGTATGTTTTTTTTACTTCATGAAAGTTTTCTTCTACTATATTATTCAGGTGTTTATCTTGATTTGCTTTTGATTGGCAGCTACATTCAGCAACTTAGAGAAGGGGTGCATAATTTCTTTGTTACTTTCATTGAAGTCTTGCGAGATCGCCCCCCAGGTCATGACTGGGAGCTTGAACCAGGAGTAACATGCGGTGACTACCTATTTGGAATGCTTCAGGTATGCAATCTTTTTTGTTGTAGAGAGGACTTGCGTGATACTAAAATTTGGTAAGTTAATGAACAATAATGGTAAGTAGAGCGATTTCAGAGAGGGACAAATTAGCAAGATAAAAAAATAAGGCGTTTTGAGAAGACATTCTGATAGGTTTCCTTTACATTATAAATTTATCTTATGTTTTCCTAAAAATATGAGCCAATTACATGCATAGCACATTAAACTTGATAATTTACAAACTAATTTTCTATTACATCCACATTTTAACTTGTCAACCAAATATCAAAATTCCATTCTCGATTTTTTTGCTTTTTATAAATTTCTAGCAGTTTGATGGCGGCATGCACAAATATATGGGTTCATTAGTTCAATAATTGACACAGATACTTAATGTTCTAAATAGGGAAATTTTTTGAGTATTATATATGATGCAAGGGCTAGGGGATTGAATCAGTTCAACCCGGTTCAGCGGGAACCTACAAGGTGAAGGGGCTGAACCGGCCCATCCTCTATCTTCCGTTAGGCGTGAATTATTTCTCCCCCTCCCTGTTTTCTTTTACCGCCTATCTCGCTTTTATTTATATGGTGTTTGTAGTGTTAGGGTTCACCTTATGTTATTTTTTTATTTAAATTTGTGAGGACAGTCACAGGCTTTTTGTTTTCCTCTTAAGGGTTGTATCCGACGGTTAGGGTGGTGCTCTAGTTGTAAACCTCTCCTAAGGTGATGATTATCTACAAAACCTTCCCCCACTTCTCTTCCCCTACTGGCCACCAATTCCCTGCACCCATTTCTATTCCGACAGCTCGCCGCCTCCCAGCCTCCCGTCCATATTCCCTGTTCCCAGCCAATCCCGTTACTCTACCTACCCCTCCCCACATCTCCACTACCGCAAACACCAGAGTGGCCGCTGTTCTCCCTTCCAGCCAGCCTACAGCCTCCACAAACAGGCCACTTCCTCCTGCTTTCCTGTAAGCTTCCTCACCCAGCCAGCCTCCAACCCCCATCTTGTATTACTATCAACCCCTAGCAGCACTGCTGGACTGCAGCACCTCTCTCCCCTCACATCCATTGCCGTGACCCTTTCCAGATCCCCTCCCCGCTACCATAACTCCCTGCCCTCTCCATTGCTGCTGCTTATACCCTTTCTCTACCATTGCCACAAGCCTTTCACGGCCCTTCCTCCCCAGGATACCTGCTGCCACCTTCCACAACCCTCCCCAAACACTACGACAGCACACCTCCTTCAGTGCGGCAGCTACCGCAGTCCTTCTCTCAGATCTAACTGCTGCCCTAGCCATAGTTGGAGTATATGTTTGTGTGTCCTTTATTGTCATTGCCTAGTGTCATTATGTTTGTTGTCGTTATTTCCTGTTTGCAAGAGGCATGGTTGTAACTGTTGAAATTCAACAATAATATTTTTGTTTTATTTGTGGTTTGGTTTAATTCCAGCATTATTTGGTATCAAAACTGGCCTAATCCTAGTCCTATTCTAGAGTTTCCTAGCATCCATACCTACCTAATCCACCTCCTCCAAAATTTTTTCTTTCCTATTTTCAAACCTTAGCCACATTTTGACATAACCCTAATTCTCCTTTGCTGATTTTCAAAATCAGCAACCACCCCATTATTTTTCCTACACCTTCCTTGAGTCTTCACCATCTCTTCCACCTCTCAATGCTAAACTCTGACCATGCTACCAAGGAGATACATGCCCGAGCCTACTCGGGAAGAGATACAGCGAGAGATCCACCAACTTTAGCTAAAGCTTGTGGACACTGAGGATGAAATCCAATGGGAGGTTACTCTCGATCGTGTTTTGGGAGAGTAGACAGAAAGAACAAGAGAATTTGAAGATGAAGCGGGAAACACAGTAGTAGGACTTGCCAGCTTACTATAGATAGATGGTGCAAACTCTAGCTTCAGAATTGGAGAGGCCACATCACTAAGCGTCCCCCACATCTTATTGGCAAAGTTTAACCTCAGGATATTACAGCCAGAATACCCTTATGAATACACCCTAGACAACCGCGTCAGAGAAGAGAACAAATTAGATCAATTTGCATTCTAAAATCTATCATCACCAGGAAGTGTTGCAAGTGTTACGGGTTTGGGCATGTTAAATTAGAATGCACAACTTCGGGAGAGATTTATTTTACTGAGTAGGGTGTTGTTGAAAAATTGGACAATGACACCGTTGATCTGGAAAGAGATGAAGACTTCAGAAATGATTCTCAATTTTCAGCCAATGAGGAAGAGACACCACCAGTTCCAGTTGTCCTTGAGGTAAAGATTCCACCTGAGATAATAGTAGCTATTCTAGAAGGTAGTGACTTTGATGTAATGAGTATTCATGCAGAGTATGAGGTTGTAGTGCCTCAAGCTACCGTTGTGCAGGCGATGAAAAGAACCTCAACAAGGCTAGCTTTGGATGCCAAAAAGGGCCATGAGTTTGAGAAGTATATACTAGACACAGGTTAATGTCATATAAAAGAATTTCAGAAATTGCAGATCTATAGCTTGCCTTCTGAGTTGTCCATATGAAAAAAGGTCCAAATTGTCAGAGATGAGAAGATTTTGATTTACTTCTGAAAGAAAATCTTGAGTTATTTGAGGATTAAAATCGGCTCAACTGTGCACCGCCTAATGGAGGATCAGACAAGATGGATGAACCACATTAGTGAGAAGGTCCCCAAGATCTTTGGGAGATAGATTATTCTACCTTGGGATCCAAGTCCTTCCCGAAGAGAAGAAAATGTCTCTGATGAGTGGTTACTTGTCAAGGTGGCCCAACTTGCTAGAGATGTTGTTCCAGAGTTGACCTCCCCTAACAACATTTTTTATCTAACACATCCAATCGAATATGAGGATTAAGAGAAGCATATTATACATTCACTTGTTCAGAATTTGGCTCGGAAGAAGCTACGTCGTGATGCACCTCCGTCTCAGATTAGGCCAGAAGATGACGGATATCTGTTCTATCGAGATGTTCTTTGGAACGATTCCACTTGCGGAATCGACTTACCGGGAACTTACCAAATGATCAACCTGACTAGTAGGTGGAGAAAAAATCTTCGACGAGTGAGGTCAAAGCTTCCCCCACCCTGGGAGACTGATACAGGGGCTTGGGGTAAATTGGTCAACCTGGTTCAACAGGAACCTACAAGGTGAAGGGGATGAACCGACCCCTCCTCTCTCTTCCATTACGCGGGAATTATTTCCCCCCTCCCTGTTTTTGTTTCTCGCCCATTCCGCTTCAATTTATATGTTGTTTGTAGTTTTAGGGTTCAAGTTATGTTATTTTTTTTATTTCAGTTTCTGAAGAGAGCTGCATGCATCTTATTTTCCACTCAAGGGTTGTATCCAGCGGTTAGGATGGTGCTCCGGTTGTACCACTCTTCCAAGGTAGTGATTATCTACAAGTCCATCCCCCACTTCTCTTCCCCGCTGGCCACCAACTCCCTGCACCCATTTCTATTCCTACAGCTCGCCGCCTCCCTGCCTCCCTGCCATATTCCCTTTCCCCTACCAATCCTGTTACCCTGTCTACCCCTCCCCACATCTCCACTACCTAACACCAGAGCGGCCANAGCTGGCCACCAACTCCCTGCACCCATTTCTATTCCTACAGCTCGCCGCCTCCCTGCCTCCCTGCCATATTCTCTTTTCCCAACCGATCCTGTTACCCTGTCTACCCCTCCCCACATCTCCACTACCTAACACCAGAGCGGCCGCTGTTCCCCCTTCCAGCCCTCCTGCAACCTCCACGAACAGGCCACTTCCTCCCGCCTTCCTGTAAGCTTCCTCACCCAGCCGTTTCCCTGTCTCCAACCCCCATCCCGTATTAACAGCAACCCCTAGCAGCCCTGCTGAACCACAACACCTCTCCTCTCACTTCCACTTTTGTGTCCCCTTCCAGATCCCCTCCCCACTGCCGTAACTCCGTGCCNCAACCTCCACGAACAGGCCACTTCCTCCCGCCTTCCTGTAAGCTTCCTCACCCAGCCGTTTCCCTGTCTCCACCCCCCATCCCGTATTACCAGCAACCCCTACCAGCCCTGCTGAACCGCAACACCTCTCCTCTCACTTCCACTGTTGTGTCCCCTTCCAGATCCCCTCCCCACTGCCATAACTCCGTGCTCTCTCCATTGCTACAGCATATAACTTCTCCCTACCATTTCTACAAGCCTCCCACAGTCCTTCCTCCCTAAAATAGCTGCTGCCACCTTCCACAACCCTCCAAACAATGCAGCAGTAGGCCTCCTTCAGTCCAGCAGCTACGGCAGCCCTTCCCTCAAATCTAACTGCTGCCCTAGCCCTAGTTGGAGTCTATGTTTCTGTGTTCTTTGTTGTCATGGCCTAGTGTCATTATGTTTGTTGTCATTGTTTTCTGCTTTCAAGAGCCATGGTTGTAACCATTGAAATTCAAAAATAATATTTCTGCTTTATTTGTCATTTGGGTTAACTCCGGTATCAATATATTTATTTCCCACTAAAATTTAATATATTTTGATTCAGTTATCTTTAATGTGTTTTAACACTCAACCTGACCTTTATTANGTGTTCTTTGTTGTCATGGCCTAGTGTCATTATGTTTGTTGTCATTGTTTTCTGCTTTCAAGAGCCATGGTTATAACCATTGAAATTCAAAAATAATATTTCTGCTTTATTTGTGATTTGGGTTAACTCCGGTATCAATATATTTATTTCCCACTAAAATTTAATATATTTTGATCCAGTTATCTTTAATGTGTTTTAACACTCAACCTGACCTTTATTGTACCGAATCTTAGTAATTTTTTGTTTCATAAGAATTTTCTGTTTGCAGGGCACACGCTCAGCTCTTTACGCCAATAATAGGGAATCCATAACCGTTACTGTGCCAGAGGTGAGCCCAAGATCAATTGGGGCACTTATTTCTCTTTATGAACGGGCTGTCGGAATCTATGCATATCTAGTCAACATTAATGCTTATCATCAACCTGGTATGAACTTTATAAAGATTGGAACCTTGGAGATTTCAGTGTCTTCTTTATTTTTCTATTTATTTTTCTGTGTAGATAATGTCAACTCTTTCATTATATCTTTTCATTCCGCAGGTGTAGAGGCTGGTAAGAAGGCGGCTGCAGAAGTATTGGCTCTTCAGAAGAAGGTTCTATCTGTTCTAAATGAGGCCAGGTTAATTTGATTTATAGATTTTTTTTGTTAGAGCTACTGAAATGCTTGTTTCGTGAAGGGTGTGCATTTTGCATTAATATAAAGTCAAAATATTGCAAAAAAAAAAAAAAGGCTAAACAAGCCACAACAAAAAACAAAAGAGGGCTACTAAGTAGTGGCCCCACAAAGTTTTCTCTCCCTGTCAACAAAAAGGCAACAAGGGATGACTATCATGCAAATTTTTAATAACAAAATTTTCATGTAAAGCAAACTATGCACAAAAATGAGCCGCATCATTATTATATCTGGGAATAAAGGAAAACAACATCAGCCGAAAGTTGGTGAAAAAAAGTCAAATTAGGATTGCAATCCTCATGCTGCGTCCAAGCACCGCCTTTCCATAGAATGTTGAATGGCATTCACCACATTTTGTGCTGTCACCTTCCACCATAAAACGGTCAGTTTCAAACTTCCATGGCTCAACCAGCTTGCTAAGACGTAAAACAGCTTCCATTTCAACAAGGAAGCTATGCAATGCACCATCTTGTAACCAGCCGCAACAACACAATTGCCCGCACTAGCAAGGCCCGAGGNTATGAACGAGCTGTTGGGATCTATGCATATCTAGTCAACATTAATGCTTATCATCAACCTGGTATGAACTTTTTAAAGATTGGAACCTTAGAGATTTCAGTGACTTCTTTATTTTTCTATTTATTTTTCTGTGTACGTAATGTCAATTCCTTCATTACATCTTTTCATTCCGCAGGTGTAGAGGCCGGTAAGAAGGCGGCTGGAGAAGTATTGGCTCTTCAGAAGAATGTTCTATCTGTTCTAAATGAGGCCAGGTTAATTTGATTTATAGATTTTTTTTTTGTCAGAGCTACTGAAATGCTTGTTTCGTGAAAGGTGTGCATTTTGCATTAATATAAAGTCAAAATATTACAA
>JXCR01097328.1:247601-267751 GCA_002079205.1 Phalaenopsis hybrid cultivar | reverse complement strand
AAAATGGGGGTTCCAAATACATTGTCGAATCCATCTTCGGAACACTCCAGAAAGTGAATTTTTTCCATAACAGGTTTTAAGGTGCTCTAGCTCATCATGTCATAAGCTTGTTTCATGTCCAACTTAACCTTCATAAAGCCGGGCATTGAGGTGGAGAGTTGAAATGCATGTTTCTGTTGATGGTCATATGCAATAGTTTGGAAATGGATAAATGCCTATGATGATTAACTGCATCGTCAGATACCAAAATTTTTTAGTATATTTGGTGCAGATGTCGTGCGACTTGAGTCACCTAAGTGAGGATAAGCTTAGCTAGATAAGCTTAAGGGCTTATTTTGTTAGTGTTTTGGATAAGCTATGAGAGATGGTTGTTGGCTTTATCCCTTGGTGGGCTTAATTGATTTTGTTGGTCAGCAAGCTAGGGTGACATAAGCTCAAATCTTATGTAGCGAAGCAACAAGAACTCAAGTAAACTTATTAATCAAGATATATCCCAAATTAACATGATCTGGTTTAAATATGGAAAAGGTACATTAAATAATTGAAGCTACAGGCTAGCATACATTTTGTAGGATAGTTTTATATAACAAAAAATCAAATATTATTTGTCAACTAATTAACCATAACTAAGTATTCTTGTCAATCGGCCTTGGCTTGTTTAGGTCTGCTTCCGTTGTTCTTGTGTTGTGATTGTTTGTCGGCCCTTGCAAAAAATGAGAAGTGATAGAAGGGGACACAAGCGGAGGGGAGGGTCATTAGGTCGTTTAGCATCATTTTGGCTAGTGAAGTGCGTCCAATAATGAGTGATGATCTAAAACAACTTCTGGTCCAAAATGTTGTCCATGGATGTATAGGAAGTTAGAATTGAGAGAGGTTCTAGCATCAAATGTGAGAATTGTTAACACCATTTTTTTTCAGTTTCTGAAATGTCTCTAATCTGTGATTATAGCATGAAATGTTGTATTCCTTAACTGGAGCAATTTCTTATTACAGAGTAGCTCTAGATTGAGTGTCTCATAATAAAGTATAAATATTTGAAACATTTAATACTAATTTTTCATATGGACGGATGATCTCCCAAGTAATGGCAATCTAACAGGTATATCACTAAAATAAAAATTACATATCTTAATTACCTGATTCGATCGGTAGCTGCATGTGATTGATATTGTCCTAACTGCAATACTCCCATGTGCAATTTTTACCATTGGCCAATCAATCTCACTGCCTTACCTTTAGCTATTGCAGTAACATTGGGTCATGGGTAACTGTGATGAGAATCTAATCATTTTGTAGTGGTGGGATTTGAGGTCATCTCAATGATATTATAATCCTTTCTACTACTGATTTTTTTTATGTAATGCTACATGCACAAATTAATAAGGCTTCGCATTATTTATACACACAGATGCCCATCAAATTGCCGCCAATTTTAAGTAATCCAAACAATGTGATAATGTAGATGAAAGGATCTGTTGGACAAGTTTCCTATTAAGCTCATTTACATTTCAACGCATGGCATATCAACATAATCAAATGAACGCATCATATCCCATTCTGACTTATTGCAAAAATTATAAAACCTCAATCAAGGGTAACTTTTGCATACACTGTTTAGAATTAGCTTATCAGACTTTTAGAATACTAGAAGTACATTACTTGTACAACTAGCGTCGCATTGAAACCAAGACAGTAAATAAACATAAGCATTTTATAAACTGTGTAAATGCATGCAAATGTTTAACTATAGGTACCTCTCATGTGAGGTAGTTTAACTATAGGTACCTCTCATGTAAGGTATGGAGTGCCATGGTGTGCAGTAATAGTTAAGAGAACATACGTGTGAATAGAAATAGGAGCCTACTTCAGATGCAACAATGTGACAAGGGAGTTAATAATATCTCTTGATGTTCAACAAGTAATAATTGTCTTTTTTTATGTAAAAATAATAAAATAGTTTCAACAGGTGTAGCTGACATGAACGTTGGCTATCACTTAACCATGGATTCCAGGAGCAACTTCTCACTTGCCCGACCTGAGAAGATTGCAATGCTAGAGGTTACTCCTAATCAACACATCCCTTTTATACAATTCACATATATTATAAATCTAGCGGCTATGGAAAGTCATAATCAACACTTTCATTGTCGTCCACACATGATAAAAATTTTATTTTGTCCATGAACTGATGGAACTAGCTCATCTTGCTTTTTTTTTTTATTTATAGTTGAAATTTCCTAATGTTTTTCCTTCAATAATTGCTTCAATTAATCTAGCCATCTTGTTCTTTCTTGAACTTAATTAAGATCCAAAATTTTGCACTTAAAGATCTTTTTTCTCATAATCTCTTGATCTACTTCCCCTTGATTTAGCTGTTAAGTGTGTGTCTCTTTTTTAAAATAATGTCAAATGCTCCTGTATTTATTAATATTGCTAGCTTTAATTTTATTTGCTTATCGAGTGAAAACTGCGAATATCTCAATGGCAGTATTGATATCTAAGGCAATTATCGCTTTGGAGAAATATCTATTAAATATTAGAAAATATGTTTCTGTTTTAAAGTGCTAGTGCTGTTTCCATTGAATCAAGGGAGAGTGTTTCTTCCATCAGATCCAAATAACCGGGATCATGACTACTGCATGTGTTTCATCTTCCTTTTAAGCTCTAACAGTTAAATGAATTTGTGCTCTTTGCTCACCAGGTATTGACTGTTGCACCACTGCCTTTTCTTTTAGCACAAAATATACATACATGGCAGAATGTTTCATGAAATCTTGAAAATGTTGTTCTATAGACTTTGTTCTGTAGTCTAAATGAGCTGATGTCCTGTAATAGAAGATTCTGCCTTAGTTGCCCTTACAAATAAACCATTTAACTTTAACTTGGTTACAATGTTTCCTTGGCAACCCTAATTTTCTAAAGAAGTGCAGTTTTACTGATACAGATGTGCAATTGAGCTTCCTTCGTACAGTCAATTTTTTTCTTATTGTATTTGGAATTTAGTTAAATTTTCTTCTAAAATACATGCAGTTTGTATAGAAATTTTCTCATTTATTCCTCCGCATTGGAAGTATTTTTGAGCCCACTGCTTGGTTGTAAATGATTAATTTGCACTGTTGTTACAGCTGTAAAGATCCAGTGGAACCTTTGACGCTGGATGAAATTGCAAATCGATGCCATGAACCAGAGCAGGTATCGTCTTCCTTACTGATAATGTTTTCTGAGATCAGCTTTTTTGACTTTAGGNTTAACATGATCTGGTTTAAATATGGAAAAGGTACATTAAATAATTGAAGCTACAGGCTAGCATACATTTTGTAGGATAGTTTTATATAACAAAAAATCAAATATTATTTGTCAACTAATTAACCATAACTAAGTATTCTTGTCAATCGGCCTTGGCTTGTTTAGGTCTGCTTCCGNATCATTTTTCAATATTAGCATTGGCTTCAAACTGAATTTAATAGAATTGAAAATTGAATTGGATACATAACCATGTGTCACGACCCGGCTCGGTGCTTAGAATTAACTATGGTGGGAACTACGGTTGGACGGTATTAACATTTAACTAGCCACATTTTAAAAACTTATAATACATAAAAGAGTCACTAATCCACAAAGTTCAATAAAAATAAACATCCAGAAACAACATCATAATAAAAAAACATTATCTCAGACTGACATATAAATTGTCTCTAAACAGAATTAAACAATAAAAGGAACTAAAATCATATCATAAACTAATACCTATCAGTAATAGTGGTTTTCTTCCTATAAACCAAGTCTTTCCTACTAGACATATCACCTAGAATTTTCTTCTCCTGAAGAAAACATAATTGCAACAGTAAGTACAACTTAATAAGTAATTGTAATCTAACATGCATTAAATTTTATGTTATGATATACATGAATGAGCTAAAGAAAATGCAGTGAATTTCATTAAAACTTTAAAATTATTTCTTCCCTTTAAGTATTTACCAATTTGACCTCTTAAATACTTATCACAGGATTGTCGTTCTATCCGAATGTGTCCTCAAAAATGTGCTCGATGGCACTTTCAAAATGTGTCCGAAGACACCCTAAAAAAATTTACCCGAAGATATCCTTAAATTGCACCCAAAGGCGCACTTTTATCGTTTTCTTTAATGTGCACGGGTACATTGCACCAATATCATCTGGAGGTATTCTTGTATGACTTAAAAATTTACTTTCATTTCATTAAATTACTTCTTTTTAAAGACATTAATATTCATCTTCCCTTTTCTCATTTATTTCCTTTCATTTTTAATCATAAAATAATTTTCTAAAACATTAACGAAATTCTTTATTTAATAAATTGGAAATTTAATACATATAAAAAAATAATTACTCACTTTAGCCTTAAGAGACCTTTGAGGTAATTTAACCCTTCACTTCACTTCTTAGCTCCTAAACACATTAAATGTGCATATAAGTATAAGGATTACATCCTAAAAAAAATCTTATTTAAATATAAAATAATTATTAAAACGCTTACCTCTTTTAGCTTTGGGATTCTCGTCTTCCTCAAATATGAATGATTTATCGAATTCTTTACACCTCCCAATCTAAATAAATTTGATAACATTAATTAATTTAACTAATTACACCATTTATTCCATTAGTAATATTGCTTGCTTCATAAAGCTCTCCTTCAAAGATGAAACCTCTATTTATAGAGCTCTACTTCAATAAAGCTTCGCATTAGTTAATTAAAGATACCCTCCCACATCAATAATAGATTTAATAACTAATTTAATAAAAATATAACACAACTTAAAATCTTTCGGATGCGTGACAATCTTCCTTTTCCCTCTCACGTAAAAATTATGATACTGCTCCCTTAAATTTAGAAATTGAATAACTTTGACCCTGATTCAAATAACTTTATATTAATAACTATTTTATTAAACTCATAATCACTTACATACTTAAAAATCATGATACTCCTCCCTTAAATTTAGAAATTGAATAACTTGGACCCTGATTCAAAGAACTTTATATTAACACTTATTTAATTAAGCTCATAATCACTTACATGCATATAAAATAATATATTAATTAACTTAAAAAATATATATAACTCTTTTTCTATCTTTGGCTCTGCCCTAACCCACGTGAGCCTTTCCTCCCCCTTATTCCTTCGATCCTATCTCACCCCAACAGAGCACGCGAGCTTTGATAAGCTTTCTCCTCTTCTTCTCTTTCGCAAGACTCGACAGCTCTAAAACACACAGAGAATTTGATTTTTATTCTCCTTTCTTCTCCTTCGGTCCTAGCCTCGACACAGAGTTGACCGACGTCTTCTTCTCGCATCTTCTTATTCCTGCTTCGGCTAGGGCACGGTTATTTCTCCTCTCTCAATCTCCTATTGTCTCTCTCATTCTCTTTTGGTTCGATGGTTCAATTGAAGAGACGATCGAACGATATCGATATGTTTGATCGGAAGGGATGCGTCTGTCTTCTCGCCCACCTTTTTTTCTTTATTTATTTATTAAAATTTTTGTTTTTACACCATGTTTACGTTTTAATTATTGTTTATTTCCGAGGATAAAATTGCGCAATCTCGACGTACTTCATAGCAAACCATATAACCTCAAAAATTCATGATGAAGCGTACGCCTCACCTCTACTAAGTTGCGTATCACTGCACTGTGAGTGTGACGCATGCAATAATATATTTTTTTAAGATAAATGTTAAGTATATTACGCACTCACAATTTCACGCCTACTCTAACCCTTTGCTTAACCAACTCATCCGAACGAGTGGTGCCCTTCTCACTAATAACCAAGCCAACATTGGCATGATGATTTACGATGATGTTGGGAAGGTCCTGCATGCGGCCGGGCAAAATTTTGTGCATTGGGACAGCTCATAGGTTGAAGCAGATGCAGTTCTTTTACTTGGCAAATTGGCAATGCCTTGGATGCTTGAGACTGCTGGGATTATTATTGAAGGCGACAATGAAAATGTTATTTTCTTTCAGGAAAGTATGAAGGCAAAGGTATGGCAACACCAACTCACCAATGAACTCGACATTTCCTTTGTAACAGAGTTTGAAACAAGTTTTTGTTAAGAAAGATAGAAGTAGACCTAGGATGACTTGGGCATATTGTATCTTAGTTTATTAGAATTAAATGAAAATATGACACTAAATAGGATGCAATGAAGAAAAAGGATTCATGTAGCCGACCTCACTTAGTGGGATAAAGGTTTTATTGTTGTTGTTGTTGTTGTATAGAGAATGTAACAAGGCAGCTCATTTTTATTCTCAACTTGGCTTGTATAGGTCTTTTGTTTTGGGATGCTTACACTTGTGACCCCGCACTTTTGAGTGTGGAGGAGGCCGATGCCAACCATAATGCACCTTTTGTGTAGCCTCTATAGCTCTTTTTTATACCTTCTTTGTGATATATTAATTCAAAATGCACACCCTTTACGAATGAGAAATCTATGACCTCTTCAACCGCCATCTCCAGCGTCATTGTCAATCTCCTCTGATGTTTTCTCCAACCTCTCGTTACATCTCTACTGTCGTAGTCATCGCTTGCATTCATAGTTACCACCATCTCCTATCATAGACCCAATATAGCTTCTTATTGTAGTAGTCGTTGCCTTCCTTCGCAGCAACTATCGTTGCTGTCCCTGCTTTTAGTTGTTGTTCCTGCTTTTAGTTGTCGCCCACATCCCTCCTTACAAGTCTAAGCCATGCCATCCTATATTATATCCCTAGCTACTACCATTCTTTGTTGTAGCCTCCATTGTTCCCCTTGTAGCCACCATTGATTCTTGCAGCAGTTGTCGTCTCCACTCATTATCTCGGCCTAGTTTTTTTTTCTTTTTTATGCTTTCAAAACTTCCAATTTTTTCTTAATTCTAATTCTTAAAGTTTTATCTTTCTTGCTTTATTATGTGAACATATTTAAAGTTTTTTAAATGCAAAATATTCATTATAGGGTATAGGAAAAATGATTAGGGGTAAAGAGAAATTCACAATGAGTGATTTGAATGATATGGTGTGGAGATATAGGGTATGTTTGGGGCAACTGCATCGTATCTAGCTTATACAGATAAGCTGCTTATTCTGATAAGTTGTTGATTAGCAACTGATCCGG
Organism: Phalaenopsis hybrid cultivar; assembly: GCA_002079205.1. Lineage (NCBI taxonomy): Eukaryota > Viridiplantae > Streptophyta > Magnoliopsida > Asparagales > Orchidaceae > Phalaenopsis > Phalaenopsis hybrid cultivar. Next base: position 260,617 of record JXCR01097328.1, on the reverse strand, counting down.
ATAAGCTGTATGACCGTTTGGTTTGTGGGTTTGGAAAACAGCTGATTCTGAATAAATGACCAGTTTACTCCTGTTTTAGATAAGTTGTTTGGTTTGTGCATTTTGAAAACAGCTGATTTGCTAATTTTTTTAGATAAATGAACAATCTGGCACGCAGAAGTTGTAATGTTTTCAACAAAACTACAATCTCTACCCCTTAGATATTTTAGAACCAATTAAATGCCTTCAAACTCATTCGACTCATACAGACCACCCAATGCTATTTACAAATCTACCAACCTTCTTAATTCAATCATATATGGGAGATAGAACTAAAGATTCATGAATTCATAGAAGTAAAATTTACTCATTTCTCAATCATAGAGAGGGGAGCTGAACACTCACACAAACACACACAGCGAGGGAGGGAGGGATTCATGGAAATCGTATCAGTAAAATTTGATATATTCATTACTATTTTTGGAGATGCAACATAACATTAATTTATTGGGAATGTGGCAAGTTTGTAAAATTAAAGTGCAAATGTTAAGACATAAAAATACAAAAGAGTTGAGTTATGTGTATGTAAATCTTCCAAAACAAATTATAGAGACAAAAACACAATATTATGTGGGAAAAAGTTCAAGCTGCTACAAAATACTAATAATATAAAACAACCAATTCTTCTGCATTTGCATATCTCACACCAATATTTTACTTTTTACATTTATATCACTCAAATATTTCCGATCACGTCAAAGAAACACAGTTACATATAAAAAATTTTGGAGAAATGTCCACTTGTTTGTTAATGTTTACAAATACATTATTAAACAGTTTAAAGTATCTCTTAGAAGAATTATTCCAAATAAGGTATATTTCATATTACCAAACCAGTGCTTGCTGTTTCAAGAAACCAAAGATAAGAATTGGATTCCTCTTACTGACAAGGTAGATATAGCTTTAAAACATTAGAATTATAAGCTATCCAAGTACACTACCATAGGGGAATAAGCAGCATACTAAAATTATTTCAGACGCATTTTTATGATATAAATCTCCAATCTCTAACTACATCAAGAATTGGTTAATTGTACTTCGTTATATTCTGAATTTTCATACGCCTATAGCTCGAGCACCTTAATCATCACAAGAAAAAGCCAAGCAAGTTGTATTTACAATTGTCCTCCCTATTCTTAAACCGAGATATATAGCAATGGCATATTGAACTATGTTACAAACCAAATAAAAGAACTTCTATATATAACTGACATGATGAAGCAGTTATGCATGACTTCAAAGAGAATTAAAACCAAGGTAGATATGATCTTTTGCAAATCTCACCTAATCTCTTCCAGAATTTCTTTCTTAAATTGTTAATAAATTTCAAGCGTGATGCCAATTTTTTCTAGAATTTGTTTAGAGGAGCAGGAGAACTGAGATTTGCAGTTCAACATAAAAAAAAAAATATTCGGAATAATAATATACTCCATCATTGCAACTACCTGCAAGAGCTTCAAACCTAACTGCGGGATTTTTTTGCCACTTTGCATTTCAATAGAAAAATAAATGGACCAAACGAGATCTTAAACAAAATGCTTGTATCATCTCTATGCATCTCTAAAAATGGCCCCAAATCAATAAATAAAGCCCTACAGCCGAAGAACAAGTGATTCGACTGCCGAAGAACTCCCAATGCCGAAGAGGGAAGAGGTATACCTGTTGAGAGATGAGATTGTCGAAGAAGATGTAGGAGTGGAAATGTCGAAGAAGAGGGAGGGGCGGAAATGCCAAAGAAGAGGAGAACCACAAGTGCCGAAGAGAAGGAGTAGGACCTAGGGTATGGGAGATGCGAACGAGATCCAGGGTCACGGGTGTAATAATCCGAACGAATATACGGCCCACGGGGTTCATCTCGCGGGCCGCGTGTTTAACAAATTCAAAACCACGTTTTTTTATAAGCGAGTGAAATGCGCGATCCAAACAATTAGGCTCAATTTTTAAAAACGCCCCCGCATTTATAAGCAGCCCCAAACGGGCCCATAGTGTGCAATTGGACATTGGAGGCAACAACAAGTCATGTTTATTTGAGCTTGAACTACTGTTAAAGCTTGTTGAAGGGGGTGTTATGAGGATGAAGTTGATATTTTTCTGAATTGCACAAGAATGCTGCACCACACTCTATGCTAAAGTGCTAGAAACAATAAAACTGGAGATCCGATCATATATTTAGAAGTTGATGATGTCGAAACATCTTGCAGAACAACAATTTGATTATAAAGTTGATATTGGTTCTTATTATAGAAGCGAGTGTAGTAGCAAGAATTCATCATATTTACAACAAATATCTAGTAGAGATGCAAATGGTCTGATGAACCACTATGTGATAAATGTGAAGGATGATAGGCCATGAAGAGGCATTAGCTACAACTGAGAGGATGTTTTCAAAGTATGCCAGAGAGGCACATGAATACTGGGTGATTTTCTTATAAGAATGCTATTTCATTCAATTTGATAACATCCTCTTCTTACTTTAATATGATCCGTTCCATAAATGATTATGGTCGAGGCTTAAAACTCTGGTTCAATATGATTTGAGGGGACATAAGTGTTTAAGGAGGAGTTAAGCAATACAAAAAAATGCATAGAAGAGATTCAAAAGCACTAGAATTATAATTAGACTCGGGTAAAAATCATGTCCGTTGGGTGATTTGACATAAATAGAAATTTGATTAAAATCTAATAAATAATCCTTATGACTTAATTTTTTTTAAAATCTATAGAAGTATTTTATCAGTTGAAGAATGCATAGTATATTTTTTTACTTCATGATTTAGTGTTAAAGAAGGTTGGAGAAAATTAATGAGTCCAGGTTATGACATACATTGTTGGTGCTTATACAACAATTCGGAATAAGTTGTTGAAGAAGAAAAAACCTTTGTACCAAACATGTTATACTGCACATTATATAAACTTAATTTTAGCCAAGCTTTATGATTGAATTTTCATAGCATAAAAATATTCTTGCCAAAGCAAAAAAAGATTAATAAATTCATTCATAAAATTTCATGGGTATTTTTCTTCATGTCGAATTTTTGCAAGAAAGAGCTCATATGAGCTATTACAATAAGATTTGCTATTGTTTATTTGTATTTACAAAGCATATTGGAAATTAGACAATCATTAGAGGCAATGTTCACTTTCAATCAATAACTTAATTGTGTGTAGGCAATAATGTTGAGGGGAAAAATGGAGTGACTATTTTAAATGAAAGGGTTTGGTTTAGTGTCATATATGCAATAACAACCACAAGTCCATTGGTTTAGATTTTTAGGATGGTGGATGTAGAGAAAAGGCAACTATAAGATCTATTTACAATGCAATGGATGAGACCAAGCCTACAACTTAGGAAAAAGGAAAGGCCCAATGTAGAGAGATTTAGGATATCATTGATGAGAAAATAAGAGTTTTAGCTCCACTATCATTCGCATGGTGCTCGATATTTTCTTAACTCTCAATTTCTATACGTTGAGAAGAAGTTTACTATTTTTGAGATAAAGTTGGGGTTGTACTACTGTATGAATAAATTAATTTTGGCCTAAGTGAGAGTGTAACTACTCATATGAAATTTTTTTTGTTTAGGAATAAAAAATATTTATTTTGGCTACAAGTTAAAGGTATTGTTCTAAGGTACTTTTTTTAATATTTAATATGTTAATTGAAATAAGGACTAGCTCTCTAAATTCTAATTTCTAAGTTTTAGCTACATTGTTTTGCTTCAGATATAGTTGAATGGTAGATACAGTTTGTGAAGGTGCTACAGAGCTACAAAATTTTACTATTAAAGTATTAGGAATTATATGTTTGTCATCTAAATTTGAGTACAATTAGAGCACATATAGCAAGTTTTCATAAAAAGAAGAAACTATTAAATCCTTTTTTGTACATCATATACAAGAAGAGACTGAAAAATTAAAATCTAAAGAAAAATGGTTTTAATGATAACAAATATTCTCTCAACTATGTGAAGATATCTTATTCGATGAGTTGTTTGTTGATGATGATAATGAGGTCACACAATTTGAGTCAAACTTTGAATTCTTTGATAGAAATTGCAACATTGCTAATATATCAAGTACAAGACAATAAGAGAAAATATATCCATAAAAATTTAAATATGTGAAGTTATTTAAATTTTAGGTAATATTTTTAGTTTCTTATTAATTATTATTGATTAAGGAAGAAAGAATATGAGTGTGATAAACAAAGAGACTGGTGAATAAAGAAACTTGGACTTACCTAATGAAGATGGAAGAAAACTATTCATTATGATGACTCTAATGAAGTCCTCCTAATTGATGAGAGTGTTGAGGGCTTTTGATTATTATATTTTTATTTAGATCTATGGATGTTATTATCCTGGAAAATATGAGTAAGAAAAATAGTTATGCTAAACTTATGTTGTCTTATTTTGCGTTGATATTTTATGCTACTTTTATTTGATGTCATATGCATGTTTGTTCAGTTGATATTTGCATTACACTTTTATTATGTTTAATTTTTTACATGATGTTTCGTGGTTTATGCAATTTTTTAATTGATATAGAAACAATGTCACTTCTTACTATGCTTGGATGTTTATGTATCTTTCGTTAATATATTTATAGGTTATGATGCTAATATATAACTTTTATTTTTATTATGACTCTATGTATTTTTTTAACCATGAAATATACACTCAAAATAACTCGGGGCTTGCACCCCATCTAACTAATGAAAAATATCTCATTACACAATTGCATAATTTTTTACTATCATCCATACACTTGATTTTTTTTCTTGGATGTTTAGTTGAAATAGGAGTTAGCATGTCTTGGGTTTTGAGTTGAAATAGGAGTTAGCATGGACAATATATGCAGGAAACTTTATAATGAGGTTTAAACCATTATTAGCAAAGGAGAAAGGTGTCATGGTTGTGAAATTTTAATCCCTGTAGATGGTTAATTGGATTTAGATCATGTCTTTAGTATGTTAACTAGCACACATGGTCATCCAATCGTCTTTTTTTTTTTAAACAGGGTATCTTGGCCATCTAAAATGGTTTGGATGCCTTTAGTGATAACTGCACGTAGGATCCGCTTGATCCTGATCATAGTTTTATCTAAAAATGTAGTTTGTCGACTTAAAAATATTTTTGTATAGAGTTCGTTAAAATTCAAATGAGCATGTTACTATTGAAATCAAAACATGTGTTGCTTTTTAGAATTGTCATGAAATATCTATAAGTACAAAATTTTATGGAGTATACTACTTAATAACATTGGATGGAGCATAATCTCAAGAAAATTTAAGGCGCGACTAGCTTTGTAGACTTGGAAAAGTTGTGCCACGTGGAAATCATTATTTTTCTTAGTATGGAACTTTTTTGGTTACTTGTTGAGTTCCATTATTCTATTATTTTCACAAAAAAATTATGACTAATAAATCAAGAAACTTATTATTTTTTAAGAATTTAAATAGCCATTATGACGACATGGAATTTAAGAACTAGACATTTTTTTTAAAACTGAGCAATCCATTCAATCATTTGCCAAGTTTCTCTACTAAAATTATTTATAAATATATTTTTAAAATGTCTTGTTCCCAAAGCTTGTTTTTTTTAATAAATATTGAGCAAATTGTCTAATCATTGGGTGAGTTGCCTCATTTAATTTTTTAAATAAAAATAATCTAACCATTTGTTATGTAGTTTTGTTTTAGCGTTTCTTAGTAATGCAACATTAGTTAGATAAGTAGCTTTTGATATCAAATCTATCCTACATAAATTAAATAATACAAGAGCTAAATTACACCAATCAAAATCCCAACTTAACTCTCAGGCATTGCCATTCACGGCTGGACACAAAGAAATGATGTCCCGTAGCTTGATAGTGTTTATAGATCCTTGTGTCTTGGTAACTTAAAAATNAGGCGCGACTAGCTTTGTAGACTTGGAAAAGTTGTGCCACGTGGAAATCATTATTTTTCTTAGTATGGAACTCTTTTGGTTACTTGTTGAGTTCCATTATTCTATTATTTTATCAAAAAATAGCCATGACTAATAAATCAAGAAACTTATTATTTTCTAAGAATTTAAATAGCCATTATGACAACATGGAATTTAAGAACTAGACATTTTTTTTAAAACTGAGCAATCCATTCAATAATTTGCCAAGTTTCTCTACTAAAATTATTTATAAATATATATTTAAAATGTCTTGTTACCAAAGCTTGTTTTTTTTAATAAATATTGAGCAAATTGTCTAATCATTGGGTGAGGTGCCTCATTTATATTTTTTAAATAAAAATAATCTAACCATTTGTTATGTAGTTGTGTTTTAGCGTTTCTTAGTAATGCAACATTAGTTAGATAAGTAGCTTTTGATTTCAAATCTATCCTACATAAATTAAATAATACAAGAGCTAAATAACACCAATCAAAATCCCAACATAACTCTCAGGCATTACCATTCACGGCTGGACACAAAGAAATGATGTCCCGTAGCTTGATAGTGTTTATAGATCCTTGTGTCTTGGTAAATTAAAAAGGTATACTCTACAATGAATAAATTATGAGAGTGTTTGTTGGATGTATTTGGAATGCAGGATAAACCAAATGCAGGTGTTTTGAAATTTCAAGTGTTGGGGTAAAAGAGATGAAGCATGCAACTACAAAATAATCTTTTGTGGAATTAAAAATCTCCATATAGATCTCTTTTTTTTGTATTTTAAATTCATCCAAATCTGATGTATTTTGAATACACCGTGCAAAGTTTTTATTTGCCATGATAGACCACACAATTGATGCTTGCTTGCCACCCACTACTCGCTTGCTTTTAGTTTGCTTGCTACTCGCTGTCAATTTGCTTGCCAATCGAGCTAGCTTTTCACTGTGTGTTCTCGCATCCTTCACTTATTTTAACTACCTCGAGTGAACCTTATAGGTTTGTTTAAAAAATAGAAGTAAAAGAATTAAAAAACAGTAATTCTAAGTACTTGATCAAATAAAAAAAGTGATTTTTAGAAATTAGAAATTATTTAACAACCAACCAAACAATTTTTTAGTATACATTATTTTTTTTTTCATTTTTTTAAATTGTATTTGAGTTTAAAATTATTGCAGGAAAATAAATAAACTTAACTAGGTTGTAACTTTTTAATATTATGAATTGCCTTTGATAAAGTTTATATTAAGAATGAGGTCTCTGGAGAACAATGCGCCTTTAGGAGAATTTCCTTTTAACTAATGTGTATCTCTAAGACTTGGCGATTTCATTTAATTTACTTATATCAGTTTCAAATAAGAGTTTGTCTGAGCATAGAGAAATATGCTGAATAACTTAGGATAGTTCAACTTGGTATTGAGTTCATCGTGTTATTTGGTGATATAATTTGATGAAGATTTTCCTTCCCTCCTAATTTTCCTTAAGCTTGATCAATTGTGAATCATAAGATTTGGTTAACTCAACCTAGGTGATATTGGGTGTGCATTAGTTTTCTATTTTTTTCTCTTTTTGAAGCATATTATTAAAGNTTTCGCGTCCGTGGGCCTACCTCTGCCCTAGCGTGGCTCGTTCGATTGCCTGGCCCGCTCCTTCGTGTCGTTTGGAGATTTCGTTCATGCGTTCGCCTCTCACACGCGTTTGCCTCTCGCAGTCGCCCATCCCATATCTTATCCTCTGCGGGTATCTTATCTTGTCTGCTCTCGATCCTCTCTGCCGCAGAGCATGGTCTCTGCGCGGATCATATCCTTTATCTCTCTCAATCCTTCGAAGATCTGCATGTGATCCTTTAATCATTCGCTCTCCTTCTCTCGTGTCTATATGAAACTCTGTTTTGGAGCGTAAAAAGAGGCCGAAAACCTTCTGAGGGAGAAAACTGCTATTTTTCTTTCTCACTCACTTGTTTAGTCTTCTGGTGCTTGAATCGGTTTCCTCCTGCTGTTGGGAGAGGAAGTGAAGTTGTGGAGTGCTTTTAAAGTTTCTGTGTTACTTTCTTTTTGCTTCAAAGAGGTACCTTCTTCCCTCTCCCCCTGTGCGTTGTCTGTGTTCGGCCCTGCTCTTTACCGAGCCCCTGTGCTTTATTTGTGCTTGTCTCTGTTCTCTGCCGAGCCCTGTTAGCATGCTAGAATAGGGGGATTACTATTTGCCTCATTCTTAAACATATTCTAACTTCCTCTTTATACATTTATTTTCATATATGAGTAATCAATGTTGTATAGCCAAGCTCATCCAAACCTAGCCCAAATTAGAAGTGTACATCAAAAACATGATCAAATTCAAGCTTAATTGAAACATCACATAATTATTCCAAATGATCAGATACATTATTCGAAGAATAACAAACTACCACGAAGGATAAAAATGTTGCCTTAAAATGGATCTAATCACTCAAAGAACCAAAATCTTCAAAATTTATTGGTATATAGGACCAAGAGTTTTCTTCCACCTAATGGGTCTAATGTAGGATTTATTTGATTCCAGAGCCGATATCCTCACAATGGGAAGATCTTATAGTTAATTACATCTTAGGACTTGTGGCTCCCTAGAATATTCTTAATTAATGTATGGCATACATTGTACCCAAATGTCTGTGAGATTAGTGTTTAGGGCTCAGATTGATAAACTCTGGATTTTAGAAAAGATTTGAGTGGAATTACAAGATTGGTAAAATTTGATTTGCATCGATTCACTTAAGTTAAAGACTTGAATTAGTTTTAGTTTTATTTGAAGGTTTGATTTAAATTAATTTGAGTTTGTTTTTAAGAAATGTACATTGCTTGTTTGAAGTGCATTTAAAGTTTTTGAAGTTTATTTGAAGATAATTTTCTTGGTTTGAGAGTTTTTAAGTTTGTTTATTGTATGTTTGTTTGTTGTACTTGTTCAAAGTGTATTTAGGTTTGTTCAAAGTGTATTTAGGTTATTTGAAATTTATTCTTATTATTTCTTAAAATTATTTGTTCTTTTTAAGGTTGTTTCAATTCTTCTAGATGTTATTTAAGGTTGATTTGAGGTGCTTAAAGCTTATCTTCTAATTGTTTGATATGTGTTTTAAAGGTTATTGGGCATGTTTACAGTTTATCAAAGTTTATTAAAGTTGGTTAAGGTTTTTTGAATTTTGTTAAAGTTGGTTGTTATTTGTTAAAGTTTGTCAAAGTTCATTAAGGTTTTTTTAAGGTTAGTTAAATATTAAAGTTAATTAGAGCTTGGTTAAAGTTGATTAAAAATTGTTAAAGTTGATGAAGTTTGATTAAGATTTATTAAGAAAGGTTAAAAGTTGTTAACATTTGGTTAAGATTTGTTAAAACTTTGTTAAAGTTAATTAGAGTTTGTTTAAGACTAATTTAAAATTTATTAAAGTTGATGTAGTTCATTATAAGGTTTATTAAAATTTATTAAGGTTGATGAAACTTGGTTAAGGTTTTTTAATTTTGGGTTTGAGGTTTAAATTTAGAAGTTTGAAGATTTGAGATCTTGAAATTGTAGAGTTGGATTTTGATGGTGACTGAGACCTGCTACGGTGCCTAACACTTTGGTACACCCTAATTCTAAGTGTAGAGGTTTTTACATAAATATACATATCGTTCAAGTAATATCGAATATTTTAGTTCGAAAAATTGATCCCACAGCGAGTGCCTTAATTAACATAAGAAAAGTTATAGCCTAATAAAATTGGTCTTAGCTTGGAAATAAAGTTGGGTTTAGGTTGTTCTAACTAGTCTTACAAAATTCTAGCAAACTACTATTGAAGGTTTACTATTTGTCTCTGTTCTCTGCCGAGCCCTGTTAGCATGCTAGAATAGGGGGATTACTATTTGCCTCATTCTTAAACATATTCTAACTTCCTCTTTATACATTTGTTATGTGCGAATGAGATTTAAAAGCTTGGGGGTGTGTATTTCCTTCTCTATCCCTTTCTTTGTGCTTTACTGGCTCTCGGTTTTAACCTTGCCGAGCTTCTGATGATGATTTCAGGGTATGGTTTAACACTCTAGTCGCCACTATGCTTGTATTTGGAAATGTCTATCACTTAGAGCATGTGAAAGATACAAAATATATATATGCATATATGCTAGAAGTTAGATTTGGCATGCTATTAGTCCTCTCTTTTACTTTGCTTACCTAAAGTGCTGAAGTCATGACATGCTTCCTATCTCCCAAGGCATACTTATGTTGGAAGTAATTAAGAGGGTGGTTTTGAAATAGTTGGCCCTTCTCATGAGCATATCAGTATGTGTACTGCGAAGCTTTCATACGCTTTCATTCAAAGCATGTGGTAGTTCTATTTTTGAGATGTCTTAAAAGCATGAGAATATTGCTCTAACTTTTGTTGCGGCTTAGTGTTGGTGCTTGACTCGGTTTGGTCTTTAACTACTCTGAAATTTGATAAAAAAACTTACTTGGCTCGGTTTTACCTTAAGATGGCTGGAATTTTAATTTTTGTTAAAGCTTGGGTTTTAATCTATGCTTGGACTCTGTTTTGGCTTTGAATGGCTCGGTTTTAGCCTTTATTGGGGGTTCGGTTTTGCCTGATCCAGTCTTTGGTTTCTTTTTCTTTTTGCATACTTATAAAGCTTATTTTGGCATGGGATCTGTATGTTGCTGGCTACTCCAAGTCCAATACATGTGAGTGTTTATCCCCATATGATTTAAAGTTGGTGCAAGCCGTGATTTTACTTGTTCTTGGCCCTACCTGAGAGTTTGGCTTGGCTTTGGCCCCTGGTTGGCTTGGTTTTGGTTGGTGCTAGACCCGANAAAAGCATGAGAATATTGCTCTAACTTTTGTTGCGGCTTAGTGTTGGAGGTCTCAGTTGCAGCTTGGTTTTCAACCCTTGTTGGGTTCGGGTTTTAGCCTTGCTTAGCTTGGTTTGGTCTTTAACTAATCTGGAATTTGATAAAAAAAACTTACTTGACTCGGTTTTACCTTAAGATGGCTGGAATTTTAATTTCTGTTAAAGTTTGGGTTTTAATCTATGCTTAGACTCTGTTTTGGCTTTGAATGGCTCGGTTTTAGCCTCTATTGGGGGTTCGGTTTTGCGTGATCCAGTCTTTAGTTTCTTTTTCTTTTGGCATACTTGTAATGCTTATTTTGGCATGAGATATGTATGTTGCTGGCTACTCCAAGTCCAATATATGTGAGGGTTTATCCCCAAATGATATAAAGTTGGTGCAAGGCGTGGTTTTACTTGTTCTTGGCCCTACCCGAGAGTTTGTCTTGGCTTTGGCCCCTGGTTGGCTCGGTTTTGGCTGGTGCTAGACCCGGTTTCAACCATTTGCTGGTTGCGGTTTTTGGCCTTAGTCGAGGGGCTCAGTTTGGCTCGTTTTAAACCCTTGGGCTTGGCTTGTTGGGGGGGTTGTCTTGTACTTCTCTTATTCCTACCCGTGAGCCTATTGAGGGGTTGCCTGGGACGATATGGCTCTTCCTGTTGAGTATGAATGGCTTGAATTTGATTCTTGAATTAAGTTTGTCATCCCAAAAATTATAATCACTTTAGTTATCCTCTTATGTATGTCAAGGGAGCATAGCAGCCACCGGTGGTTCATTTTAGTTGCTTGAGCCGTGAGCCTTACTTTTTCCTTGGGTTGCCTTTGGTCGTGGGTCTTAGCAGCTGTCCCTTGTTGCCTTTAGCCGTGAGCCTTACTTGTTCCTTGGGTTGCCATTGGTCGTGGGCCTTAGTAGCTGTCCCTTGCTGCCCTTAGCCGTGAGCTTTAATAGCTCCCTCTTTCCTTTTGTTGCCTTGGCCGAGAGCCTTACCTGTTGTTCATCTGTTTGTATTGACCCCAGCCGTGAGCATTTATTTGGTTATATGGGAAGATTTTATGTTTATTTGATATATGAGGCTATTGATTAATTCAAAAGTTGGAAGATTCTGATTTCTTGCTTGAGTTTGGGAGTACTAGTGGTGGTAATTAATATATGAGGCTATTGATATATGCTGCTATTGATTAATGTTTGATTGTTGATATATGAGGCTATTGATTAACTTTTTTGAAGTCGTTGAAGATAATTTTTTCTGATTTTTATCGAGAGTATTCTTAAGTGGTTTCCGTCATTTAAGATGTAATTAACTATAGGAGTTTGCACTTATAGGAAGTTTTTTCGAACCCATCTTAAAATAAACTCTATTTAATTTTTCATATCAAATAGGGAAATTTGTCGGCAAATAAAACAGTTTCGCAGGCCAAACGAACGTCATATATATCTTAGTTTATTTGATCGAGTCTTATCCTCAAGTCTTGTGTTTATCCCTCAGGATAGATAAAGGTTTTGAGGTAAAGCGCTCTTTCATTTAAACTATGAAAAATATGGGATCTGTTTGATCTTCATATTTGATTTTAAACTTAAATTTATATGTAAATTAAACCGTCATTCCGAAGCGGGCGACGAGATTTCGATTCCGGTGACCGACAGCTTCTTACGGGTAACTCCTCCCCCACCCCACTTTTCCTCACCGACAAACACTCAACCTGACTTTTATTGTACCGAATCTTAGTAATTTTTTGTTTCATAAGAATTTTCTGTTTACAGGGCACACGCTCAGCTCTTTACGCCAATAATAGGGAATCCATAACCGTTACTGTGCAAGAGGTGAGCCCAAGATCAATCGGGGCACTTATTTCTCTTTATGAACGAGCTGTTGGGATCTATGCATATCTAGTCAACATTAATGCTTATCATCAACCTGGTATGAACTTTTTAAAGATTGGAACCTTAGAGATTTCAGTGACTTCTTTATTTTTCTATTTATTTTTCTGTGTACGTAATGTCAATTCCTTCATTACATCTTTTCATTCCGCAGGTGTAGAGGCCGGTAAGAAGGCGGCTGGAGAAGTATTGGCTCTTCAGAAGAATGTTCTATCTGTTCTAAATGAGGCCAGGTTAATTTGATTTATAGATTTTTTTTTTGTCAGAGCTACTGAAATGCTTGTTTCGTGAAAGGTGTGCATTTTGCATTAATATAAAGTCAAAATATTACAAAAAAAAAAAAAAGGCTAAAA